>OZ023312.1:76702560-76765082 GCA_964007375.1 Ophion obscuratus
AGAGAGAGAGAGAGAGAGAGAGAGAGAGAGAGAGAGAGAGAGAGAGAGAGAGAGAGAGAGAGAGAGAGAGAGTGGAGAGAGAGGAGTGAGAGAGAGAGAGAAGAGAGAGAGAGAGAGAGAGAGAGAGAGAGAGAGAGAGAGAGAGAGAGAGAGAGAGAGAGAGAGAGAGAGAGAGAGAGAGAGAGAGAGAGAGAGAGAGAGAGAGAGAGAGAGAGAGAGACGAGAGGAAGAAGCGAGAGGAGCGAGAGAGAGAGAGAGAGAGGAGAGAGAGAGAGAGAGAGAGAGAGAGAGAGAGAGAGAGCGTGAGCGACGCCACGGGCGAGCGAACCCTCAATCCTGCGGGTTGGCGGCGGCGACGGGCAAATCCACATAACCTACTGTGCTGCCTCTCCTGGTTGTATGGTCGAAAGTGGTGGAAGTGTTGGAGGAGCGTGGGGCAAGGCGCGGCGGTTCCGGGAGCCAGAAGGGGTGACTTAAGGGTGGGGGGCGCAGGTCCGTTACGGTTGCCCAAGCTCCGGAATGGATAGCGGTTAAGGGGATGTAGGGGAACGGACAGGGAACCGGAGGAAGGAGAGAACCGGTGCGCCGTCGAGAATGTCGACGCTTCCGTGACGTCATGAATCAGGCCGCGGACGTTGCGGAAAAACGTTGTCATGGCGACGTATGGGGGGCGGCAATATAGCCAAAGAGCTTTCTCTCTTGTCGAGGGAAAAAGGAAAGGACTGAGATACCAAGAACGAACAGAAAGAGAGAGCAAGTTATCCAGCCAGCCGTGAACGAACAAAAACCACCAAAGACGTGGACAGTAATGCGAAAATGACAATGAGGAAACTACGAGCACTAAATCGGCCAGAACGAATCTAGGGTTCCAAGTGTAAAGGGCTCGGAAGACGCCGCGATATCATGAAGAACATCTACGAGTGGTTCGAGTTCTGAGGAAAGCAGCTTAGAACTCTCCCTCGAGCACTCGAAATCAGTATATATCTTCGGTTAAGATCCCAAAGATTCTACCTCACGGATTTGACTCCACTTGAGCAAAGACGCTTGTAACTTGCTATTGCTCACAATCTAGGAGGCTCGATTCACCTCGCTTTACGTGATAAAAGCCCTCGGTTGCGGCGTTTTTATTTCCACCAGTCTCGCCCTCTTTCTCTCTCGCTCATACACATAGGGATATATATATATGAATGGGGATAAGTTCTGGATTTTCTCTTTCACCTTCGACCGATCGAAGAAACGGGGAATCGAGGGAATTGGAACGTTCACTTTCCACTGTAAACCTGCAAGGTGGGTTTTCCTTCGCCATTTCTTTGCAAGCTTTTCTTACATCACCGAGATTATTAGATCGAGCGCTATCCATTATACGGACTGACAGGAATCATACTAATGAATGACGTTGTACTTTGCAACGTTGAAATGCAACTATTCTGATCTTTTTCATTTTTTATTTCTTTATTTTTATCATACAAATTCTTTTTTTGAAAATTGAGGTCATAAATTTCTAATAAGAATGGTTAGACACGTTTGAGAGATTTTCGACCGGCTGCAGCTAGTCAAAAAAAAATTCAGTGATTGAAAATAATGGATTTTCGTTGCAACGATGCAAACGTCAACGTCATACCAACGAGGCACTGTCATAGACCGTTTGTTAAGGGAAAAGAACCAATGAGGTGGGAACTGTCAAATAAATCTTATTGGCAGTTGCTCTGCATGTTGGTGAGACTTCATTGCGCTGTATCAACTCCTGCTGATGTTTCTTTTAATCAGGTGCAACAAGTGTCTTTTGACGACTTCACACTCATGGGAATTACGCATTCAAGTTCTTCTCGCTGGATCAGTTGTCCAATGGAACTCTTATTGCGAGCCGTCACTTTGCGTCTTAGTTGATGAACTTTTTTTGTTCGTGACTTGAATGGAGGTTTCTAGGTCATTGGGTTTTGGAGATTTTTTTTTCAAGGGTGGGATCGGCAACATCAAAAATTAATTTAAAGCAAACTGTTGTATGGAATAAAACTTTTCTTATTATTTGTAGTTTGAGAACACAGTAACAAAGAATTATCAACAACAAAATAAGAATAATTATTGGACTTGCAGAGTGGAATTATCGTTGATAATTCTACTCTGTCCTCAAACTACAAATAACAAAAAGATTTCGATTCCCTAAAAGAGTATTTTTTTAAATTAATATTTTAAATTGCCTACCACCCGCTTAAAAATAACTCGAAAGTGGTTCACTTTTGCACAAAGCATTACTGGGTTATTTGATAGCGGAAAACATGTCCTATAATCCTTCCACGGGATCGTGGCCAAGCCCTGTATTTCAACTGTTAAAAAAAATAATTTGATCTTCGATATCTAGTGTTTAATATCGAATCGAAAAAAAATACAAAAAATAAATTAGCCATTTATTTTGTATTTTTTGTCAACACTGATGTCTGTTGGACGGGGGAGATAAAAAATTGCGAACATTCGAACGAAACTAATTATATCTCATGTGAAAAAGTCAAAAGTCTCACGGTCTCTGGCTTTCTTTTTCTCCATTTGTATTTCTGTGCAGTGTGGATAATGGATGAATTTAAATGGAACAATGGCAAAATTGCGAAAGTCAGTGAATGTTGAGGAGATATAAGGTTCATGGGCCTGTATAAGGTACACAGATACAAGCGCGAGCGTGTATTAGACGGAAAGGAGGAGAAGCGGAGAACTTATCGATTCGACGTCGTCGTCAGCACGCGGCCTTGTCACGGCGTCGAATACCCGCCGTTATTTCGAAGCATTGTCAATAATAAATGCGAAGAAGCGGAGCTTGTGCGGACACTTTGGGAATATCTGTAGATTCGTGCGGCTGAAAGTTAAGTCGAGCCAGAAATGTGTGCTCTTTTCGTTTCCCTGCAGTCGTTAAGAGTTGCCTCTTGTGCCAAACGAATATAGACATTCCCGGCTAGAAATGTTGCTACGGGGCAGACTAGAGCTGCATCCGGCATACCGTATTTCGTACCACGGCACGCTACAGGCCACCGGATCAGAGCTTTACCGGGTGTGAAACGCTTTTTTGAATCCGGCCGTGACGCGGATGCCGGTAACGTAACTGATCCGTATACCTTTTCAGGCTCTGATCCGGTTGCCGTATCTATGCCTGAAATGATAAATAAATTCAAAAATTACGATTAAAAAAATTCTCGTAGTATTTTTTGTATCCGTATGCGTTATTTATGATCTTGCCTATATGATAATTGGAATAAAACGTACCCTGCCTCGTTGAAGTTTTTTTTACCTCCCCTCGGAATTGAATCTACGTCTTATAATTCTAGAGCTGAGCGCGCTACCTATTTAACCATTCCAAAACTTTCGGAAACCTTCTTTTTTTCTTTGCATATTTTTATCATTCTAATTCTATTCTAAAAAATGTCAATAATTTGATTCTTGGGGTTGGAGATTGCATGGCTGCAATGCAACAATAATTCTTTTTTGCCGGATGTTTTCTGCCTATTTAGGCTGTGAAAATAACTCAAACGTTTTTACATATTCTCATTTGAGTGTTACGACCGGAATTTGCGAAAAAAGGCTTCTGATGATAGTTTGTAAAAAAAATGTTAAGGTGTGCCAATAACGTTTAATTTGTTTGATTTGATTGATTACCTTTCGATGATGATAAAAATAAAGGAATGAAAAAAGCGTTGCATTCCCACGATACAAACTTCAAATTTATTTTTATTCGTTCTTTGTAGCTTGACTTGATGATGACGGCGTCCGCATGAACACCATATTACTTTTATTAGAATCTTGCCGAAATTATGCGCGCAGCAACTCAGTTGTTTACTTTGATGGCCCCGAATGAGGTTATCCGATAGACATTAGGCGCAAATCAGACATACACTTCGAAGTGCATGGGTGCATGGGTGCGAGGGCAGGTAACCTTAACAGAGCCATATGAGGGACGCATTGCAGATCGTCGGATGTGGGTCTGATTAATGCTACCTTCTTATATTGGTATCTGGGTACTACTGATCCGGCAGACATACGGCGCCGATCAGGCACGGACTTCGGCGCCATAACAAGGTCCTCGCAAGATTACCTGATTCAGGACTGATCAGTTTGTCTTTATCACACCCGTTCTCCGGATTCACTGATCCAGTAAATATACGGCACAGATCACGCGGGCGGTTCTACGGTATTCCCGACCGTATCTTCAAACCTGCCTGATCAGTGATCCGGCTGCCGGAACAACATTTCCAGTAGGGTTCATTGAGGAGGGCCATCAGAAAAAATTTGCTGACTTCCATGATTTGTTTTTCAAAGCAAAGATTCGTTCACCATTTTTGAGACTTGGGGTATGTTTTATTACTACTTTTCGCAGTTACATAGTATTTTTTTACATGTATTTTTCAATATGGCGGAGGTTTGGCATGGTCTTCTAAACTGTAGTTTCAAAACTGACCTGACGTATAGCTACAAAACTAATCGACCGATTCTGATGAAATTTGGTATAAATCTTTTAACTTTATCGTTCAAAACATGATCGTAAATATGTTTTAAAATTTTAAAAAAAAGTGTTTTTCTATTGCAAAACGAAGCCTTTTTCGGAAAGTTCAATATTTTTATTTCAAAGGGTACCAATTCATCGATTTTCAACATTTCTCACTTTTTCTTGATACATATTCTGCGTACCAGTGTTTTTCACTTTTCACTTTAGACGCTAAAAAAGGAAATTGTCATCAATTTTTTAATAGGTTTATATTATAGATATTGATATAAAAGTTGTTACACCTATAAAATGCACTTTCGAAATACATTTTTTTTAAATGTATGTATTTATGTAACCCAAACAAACTTTAAGCGCGTTTTTCTCGAAACAACGTTCTTCGACGGCTTGTTGACAAAATCTTCGAAACTACTGAACCTTATGAAATTTTAACCACATATTCTTTACAATTATAGCTACGGAGCATTTCAAGGATTTTTTAAATTTTGATATTTACTTTTTTGCCAAAAACAGTGAAAAAAACACGTTTTTTTGTTTTATTTCAAAAAATGTCCGCCATTTTGTTATTTTTGCACTTATCAAAAATCGTATGATATGCGCTATGGACATTAATATACTGAATCCAAAACCGTTCCATTTTTTTGTTTCGAATGATCCATCTCCGAGATTCCTCAACAGTGCAGACCTACAATTTCTTAGGGCATTTTTTTAAATACCATTCTCGTCTACAAATAGTGACCTAAATCAATAAAAAAAAATGTTTTATGTAATTTGAAAGTGTATTTATTAAGTGTAATAATTTTTATACCAATATCTATAATATAAGCCTATCAAAAAAATTCTCGAAATTAGCTTTTTCTTGTCTAAAGTGAGAAGACTCCTTAATGGAAGCAAAATTTTCGTCGTTTTTTTTTTTCGGATTAATTCCGCCGATGCTCACGTCACGCCGTCTAGAAACATCCGCCGCAACCCGTTTCGGAGACCGTGGCATTCCTCCGCTATTTTTAAAAAGTAATGAAATTTTTTAAAAAATACTATGTAATAGCCATAAATAGTAATAAAACATACCCTAAGTCTACAAAATGGCGAACAAATTATTCCTTTAAAAAAAATCATGAAAAACAGCATTTTTTGTTCGTTTGAAGGAGAAAAAAAATCGAAAATAAAATCCTAAAAATAAATGCTGAGAATCCCAGTTTAATGTAATAACGGAAAAGTGTAAAAACAATTTTTAGTTACATTGAACTGTAATTCCCATCAACGGGAATGAATTGTTTTGGAATTTTTTTCGCCGTCCCTATAGTTTTACAAATTAATTGTGTATCTCGTGGAATGAATTTGATGGACGGAATGGGTCGAAAATTTGCATTATTGAATTGCAACAAATTTTTAACATTATTTTCAATCGTTTCCGTGAATATTTCAAATCAATTTCGAATCAGATTAAGTTGTACCTTCAAATAATGTAGCCACTGAATTTCAAGGGGATATTTACTCATCGACGAATAAACCACCTTAATAATAGATCCTATTTTCCCAGAGCTTTCAACTGTTCTCGAGAGTTACGTTATTCGCGTTACATTTTTTATGGATAGCCGTAGGTACGCAGGAGGATAACAAGGATGCAACGGTGCACACGTATGGGTAAACCGGAAACGGGACACTGGGAAGGGCGATCGACACGCAATGTGGATGAGCGTGGGTATCGATCCTCGAAGGAATACGTGCAAGCGGTGGGTATATAGATTTGACGTTAGAACTTAAGGGGAGCTACCTTAGTAAACGGCGAGGAAAACAGGTAAACTTCGTAAATTTTTATCTCAAAAACTAATGTTCCGATTGGATTCGGGTGTTTTTTATTGGGAAATATGTACATTGAGGTGTGTTTAGAAATTTTTTTAAATCAATTCGTTGACTGGAAGCGATTCAAACGCGATTATCTCGAAAAATAGTTTTCAAAGTCGGTGCCTGATGTAGCTCGAAAACGGCTTGTCCGATTTTGTCCAAATTTGGATACAATATTCTTCGACAGTTTTTCTCGTTCGTCACGTAGGGGTTTTTCATTTGATTGCACCAATGCTTTTTCATGCAATTGAAAACTATGTTTTGAGATGATCGCGTTTGAATCGCTTCCAGTCAACGAATTTATTTTTAAAATATTCCTAAAAATATCTCAATGTACATATTTACCAATAAAAAAAAAACTCGGATACAATCGAAACATTAGTTTGTGAGATAAAAATTCCCGAAGTTTACCTGTTTTTCTCGCCTTTTACTCAGGTACCTCCCCTTAAGTTTCATTTGATCACTACATACAAGCACAAAAATAGTGACCCATAAAAAGTAATATTCGTATCAAATAAAAAGATTGTTTTTTTATTGTCCTAAGTAATCTATTTACCAAAAAAATCAAAATAAATCACAATTTGGGCCACGATTCTTCGAATATTGTCAATTTGTCACGAAAGGAATTTAACAAAAGCGATACACCGAAAATTCGTCTTTTTGAAAAATAGACGTTGATAATTTTATTAATATCATAAATTGATTACACAAGGCATTTGGAGAAGTAAAGAAAACAACAGCACTCGACTGATTAAGGGGGAAGATCGTTTTATAATGTAAAGAAGAGCTTATCGCACAAAATGAACTCTACGCGACGAAGCTGAGGGATACTTCAAGGCCCCGGAATCGCAGGTTAAGGAGGTTGGAGCGGTCCCGTTGAGTCAAATGACGGTTTATGAATTTTTTTTCAATCAACCTCAAAAAAATGTATACGAGGTATAGATTTGTTCTGTAGATGCAAATTTTTCATAAAATATGTAATTAAAGGGCAAGACTGTGCATTTTTATATGTTTATTACGTAAATAAGAAAAACGAATGAAAGAGTATGACATTATCTATGATTATTATGAAAAAACTGCGTAAGCGAATGTTTTATAAAACTCAGAATAAAATTTTGAGTCATTTATAAGTATGCCTATTTATATTTATGTCACGAATTTATTTATTATTACCGTTCATTAATATTAAGTGTTGCCGAATTACGACAAGTTCGCGGACATTGAGGTTGGCAGTCTTCATTTGCCAGCCAAGATTCGTAATCTTTCATCAAACCTTGATGGTTCAATATTGAATATATATAGTTTACAATGGGTAAGATGGTTTCTTTTTCTAAATGTTTGCAAAGGTTTAGTTTGCGTTAATCCGTTCCTAGAAATGGTTTATCATGATGCCAAGTAGCCAAAAAAAATTGTATCGCCCGTAGCGTGAAAGTCTTGCCCATCTGCCGGTGACATTACATACATTAAATTATTTTTGATCTCTGGTGTGTTGAGGTGAACAAATTTCAAAAAATTGGTAAAGTATCAGTATAGTCTGGGAAATAACATTAATTTAAAAAAATGCAATCTTGTATTGTGGCTGACGCTCCAACCTCTTTAAGGAGTACGATGCAGTCAGGATTTTCAAAAAATCGATTTTTTTTAAAACATTTTCTTGAAGTATGATGTTTCGGAGGACTAGATTTATTATTAAACTAATGATTTTTTTTGTTTTTAATTTATTTTATTTCAGATGATCCAGTAAAATTTTATGATGATCACCCCAAAGCACTATATGCCGAAAGGGGTCCGACAAACATGGCGATATTTTTATAAATAATCAATTTTATTCGATGAAAATTTGTACAAGTCAAGTTGAAATATAACAAAAAAGGGTGTGTAACCACTTTCGTAAAACAAACTTGATTACTATAAAAAAAAATATTAAAGATGCTCGTTTTTTCACGCCTCTGACTGCATCTCGCGCCTTAAAGTTTAACGTTATAAAAAATCGTATTCAATGTTTGTTTTTGACAACCCACGTGGGTCTGTTTGACCCACGTGTTCTAAACACTTTAAGGATGCAAATTATGTTTAAAAAATTCGAATTTTTCATCGTCATGACGGGTAACCTGTCCTTGAGTCCCAACATTTTAGAGTCTCGCCATTTTGAACGCGTTTTCCTGTAAGCCATTTGTCCAAAAACCTCGTACAGGATAACTCAAAAACTATCCGATCGATAATTTTGCACACTTCAAGATAACATAATTGCCGTGAATGTGAACCTAAGGTTACGTGGAAATTATTCGCAAAAACTACTTTTCCATGAGCAAATACTACAGTAAACAGTTCATGAAAAATAGAACATGTTTTCAAACATGTACCTTTTTTTGGAATTCTCACTTTTCTTTGCATTTTTCCGGTTCATATAGAGCATGTGGGTCTTGAAAATCTAAAACGTCTAGGCTCTGATGTTTCAGATCAATGCAAACATTAAAAAAATTAAAACATGTAATAATGTGTACATAACATTTTAATTATGTAGAATAAATAGTTTCCGGCTGCCCGAAGGGATCTCTCCCCTTAAAAGCACAAACCTTGAGAACTGTATAAACGCATGCCCCTCAAATGTCATGAGGAAACACTCGGTGGATCTCTTTTTAATGCAGTGGTTTTGCGAGTGCTGCCGAAGAGGATAAGGAAATTCTTAAGGAATCAAGTGCATGGATAAGCGGACGTACATGTGACAAGTCTCTCGCCTTTACGGAGGGCTCTTAAAAGCTCCCGGATGCGAGTAAATATTCTCGAGGAGTTGTTTAACATCCTTTACCCAAGGAAAACTTGGCCAACTCGGTTAGGTCGCAGACTAAGACTTTGGCGATGAGGTCTAACTCGCGCACACATGCCTCACAAAAAGGAGCGAAGAAAACGCCCAATAAACTTGCCCTTCTCCACTTTCTGCAAGAATCTATCGATTCTCGTCTAATAAAAAAAAGTTAAAAATCTCCGTAAGAAAACTGGTCCCTGGCTCCGGAAATCTTCGAAAGAGTCTTGAGCCCCTATTGAATTGAAGTATCATGAGAGACGCCTAAGGGACGATAATGCACCATCCGAAGGATTCATCTGTTATAAAGTTTTCGCTAAGCGCCACGATTTTTTCGTTCGACTTTTTGACAAATATATTGGCACATCTGTAGGATGTTTAGGTAATTACACTACTTGTTTAGCATTGAGAATGCTTTTGAAACTGTATATGTTTGTTGAGGTAGGCTGGGTATAGGGGTTTGAGGATATTCCACGAAACTAAATGTCTGTGATATATATATGGTTGGTAGGTTGGTTGGTTGGTTGGATGGATGGATGGATGAATGGATGGATGAATGGATGGATGAATGGATGGATGGATGGATGGATGGATGGATGGATAGATGGACAAATGGATGGATGAATGGATGGCTGGATGAATGGATGGATGGATGGATGAATGGATGAATGGATGAATGGATGAATGGATGGATGAATGAATGAATGAATGGATGAATGGATGGATGGATGGATGAATGGATGGATGGAAGGATGGATGGATGAATGGAAGGCTGGATGGATGGATGGAAGGATGGATGCATGGATGGATGGATGGATGGATGGATGGATGGATGGATGAATGGATGGATGGATGGATGGATGGATGGATGGATGGATGGATGGATGGATGGATGGATGGATGGATGGATGGATGGATGGCTGGATGGATGGATGGATGGATGGATGGATGGATGGATGGTGGATGGATGGATGGATGGAGAGGGTCTCTCTCTCTCTCTCTCTCTTCTTAAACACAGAATGATGTTAGAGTTTGCACTGTTCGACGGCAACGAAAGTTTTAGTTTTTAAAACTGTATATGTTTGTGAGGTAGGCTGGGTATAGGGGTCTGAGTTAGATGAATGTCACACGAAACTAACGCTACCCCCACTCTACTGCCATTGTGTTGTAGTAGAGTGGGGTTAGCTGCGACATATTGAATGCTTGTGATCGGTTAAAAAATGCCCTTTCCCCACCCAATTCTAATCTTGTTATTAATTAAAAAATTGTATTACCTCAATCGACAAATATTTTTTGTAAATTGATCAAAACGAACTCATATTATTTACATTTACCTGTTTTTTTTATCACCCGTAATGTCTGATTAAATTTTCAATTCCATGAGATAGTTGTACTTTGTGTAATATCTGTAGATGTTTTTATAAGCTCGATCATTTTGGAGTGAACTGACAAATTTGAATCTGAATTTGTTTAGTCAGCTTTACAAATAAAATCAGACTATGAAAATGTTTACTCGTTTTTTTAAGGTTCAAATAATGAATGCACATCGCTAGAATGATATACAAAAGGAAGCACATGCGAAGTTTTTTTAATGTTTAGATTTTATATTCCGACGCGCCTGTGAGCGCTCCGAAACGCACGAAATGCACGTTTATAAACAAATGAAAGTGAAATTGATAAAAAATTATTCAAAATGATACCATTTTGCGAAAACACCATATCTTTCAATAATCTTGGGACTTGTGTAGCAATACTAATGTGAATGACGAGAATTTTTTTATTTCCATTCTCTGTGCTAATCCCATAAAATCTCTGCGTCCTTGCCCAGAGCGTCTGAAAACGCTTTAGGTATCTACGACTAAAGCGCCATTTTGTATTTGTTTTCGTGAATTTATTTTTTTCGTTCACTCATGTGTTATTAACGCATGTTAATACAAAAATGTTCGATTTTTCACCATTTTTTAATGCGAAAAGTATTAAATGTAGAATATTGATATTTGGTATGTTGACTAAGCGGTCTTTATAGAACATCAAAATATTTTGTAAAGTTTGATAAAACATTGTGGTGGGAGTGGGAGGAGCCACGTATGTCGGTACGCCGGCGATGACACTCTTCGCTTGCGGAAGTCCTAAGTCCCGGACAGGTGATCTGAAGCAAAAAAATCAAACTTATTTTCGCTTTGTACAATATTGTGTATAAGTTAACCTAGAATCAGGAAGAAAAATTGAAAAATAAAAAAATAGTGAGCAAAAAACGGCAAAATTTTTTGGGACAAAAAACAAACGTCCTTCCGATCGCTCGCTATTTTGTTATTTTTCAATTTTTCTTCTTCATTCTAGGTCAACTTATACACAATATTGTACAAAGTAAAAATACGTTTGATTTTTTTGCTTCGGATCACCTGTCCGGGACTTAGGACTTCCGCAAGCGAAGAATGTCATTGCCCGCGCACCGACATACGTGGCTCCTCCCACTCCCACCACCATGTTTTCTTAAACTTTAAAAAATATTTTGATGTTCAATAAAGACCGCTTAGTCAACATACCAAATATCAACATTCTATATTTAATACTTTTCGCATAAAAAATTGGTGAAAAATCTATCATTCTTTAGCCCAACAAGGGAGAACCTTCCTTTAAACACACAGTATACATTTTTCTGTCCTATAAATAAACCATAGCCGCCCCTTTAATTACCCAACAAAGTAACCATTTCCTTACTAACTTCACCAATGTTTAGGTATTCCTTTCCCAATTGGGTGTGGGCTACAATACTCGAAATAACATTAGGCCCCCGCTGCGTGATGCGTAATTTACAAATACGTAAGTGATTGCCTTTTGATTGATCTTGATATTCCTGTGAGATATTTGTACCTCGTATAGTTACACACGCGAGTATTTTATATACATGCACGAAGACAGAAGGGCTTTTGGAAAGCTGTCGACGATCAACGTACCTGACGCTGTTATATTATTGCAGTGGACGGAAATAAGATACCAGTCGGTTGGAATCGTGTACCGTTTTGCCGATGCCAAAGTGACGCATTAAAACATAGCTCCAATACCGCAGTGTCCGTATTTCCCTGGCTCGTGTCAAGCCATGATATCTATTTATCAAGCGTCGAGAAAACGGACCCACCGCTAGATATATATAGGGTGTTCCAAAATGGCCGGACATTTTTATGTATTAATAAAAGGTATTATTTATTCGAAAAGTACGAATATTTTTATTTTAATATAAGGTACAAACATGGAGAAACACTTTACAAACCGGATGTCCCATTTAAATCAAGTATTGAGTATAGTAATATTTTTGGGGTTCAAAGGGAGACGTTAAAAAAAAAGAAATTGGTCCGAAATTCAAAATGGCGACGTTAAGATGGCCAACACATTTTTTTTTAAGGAAAAATTGACTTTTTTCGCAGAAAATTTTCCAGGCCGAAACTAACAACTTTTGTAGGAAAAATGTTGAACCCTAAAAGTTTCACTATACTCAATATATTAATAAGGTGTAAGATTAAAATGTGACACCTGGTATATCAATAAATGAACCGAATGAACGAGTGTTGCATGTAAACTAATGTATGCGTACAGCACGTTTGCTGCAAAAATCATGCAATTCGAAATTTGTAATTGTTAATTGTGAAACAACGCGAAATCTAACGAGGGAATTTGCAGCACTCCGAAATTACAAGAACTTGGCGCGCTAGTTTTCTATTTCACGAGTCGTACAATGCTTCATGATAGTAATCAATAGAATATAAATCAAGTGTGATATTGGAAAACTCCATCAGAAATTTTCAAAAATGTATTACTCAAAAACTATGAACTTTAGCAAAATTTTAGGAAGAATACTTTTGTTTTCAAATTGCCCAAAATGTTTTAAAAAAATTATTCATCCGGAAAAACTTTAATTTTTTTAAAAATTGTTTTCACAATTGGCTATGAACAATTGAATGCTCGACTTTTCGGAAAAAAAATTGTGATATTCGGATTCAGCGGATCAAAATACATAAAAAAAAGTTTAGCTTTATCCATCGCGCTCAAAATTTTACGTACATATAATACCGTATCCACATCGAAAAACTTTAAACGCGTTTTTCTCGAAACTATGTTTTTCAAGTCGGTGAACACTATAATTTAAAAAACCACTCGATGGATGTTGATGAAATTTGGTGTGCTTATTGGTAGCATAAAAACCAGTCCTTAATCGAAGGATTTTCATTTTTGTTGAAAATGTCTATTTTTTTTTAACAATAAACGAGCGATTTTTTGGTCGAAAATCGAAATTTACCTGTCCGAAGCCGCCATTTTGTTATTTTTTTTTTAAAAAGCTTCGATTAAGAAATAGATTTATTATTAAACTGATGATTTTTTTTGGTTTTTTAATTTCACATGATCCAGTAAAAAAATTTGATGGTCACTGCCAAAGCACTACATGCCAAAGGGGGTCCGCGATATTTTTATAAATAATCAATATTTTTCTTTGAAAATTTGTACAAGTCAAGTTGAAATATAACATAAAAAGTCTATGTAACCACTTTTGTAAAACAAACTCAATTACTATGAAAAAAAAATATTGAAAATGCTCGTCTTTTACCGCCTCTGACTGCATCTTATCCCTTAATATTTCAAGATTACAAGACCCTAAATTGAGAAAGTAACGAGGAAGGGTTCGAACCAAATCAAATCCATGATAAAATCACATTTATCATGGGTTATTCGTATAAGACATCAATACAGTGAAACCTCGTTAATACGTTTTGCACTTATACGTTTTTATCACTTATACGTCAAATTTTTCTAGCCCCGGCAGATTCCGTTCATAAAGATGGCAATAAGTTTCATTTTTACGTTTTTCACTTATACGTTTTTCGCACTTATACGTTATTAATTTTATTCCCCAACGTCGGTTTCGAGGTTCGTCATTTTCTCAGTTATACGTTAATCACATGTGAAATTCTCTCGCCGTAGAAAATCTCATGTGACTGCGTTTTGATGTTCTGTTTGATGTTTCGATGTTTTGATGTTTTGATGTTTCTGACCTCGACTATGTATGCATGTGCTGTGATATCTCTTATCAATACGCATCTGTCTGTTATTTACTAGTCTAAAACGTCAAAGCTTAGTGTTACAACCTTGCATTAAATAAAAGTTCAAAACGGAAATTCGAAAACTTGAGTTGGATCATTACTCAATTATGACCGATCAAATTTTCAATTGGAAAACCAAACATTACCATAAGGGAGGTACTGCTATTGAAAAAACATCGGGAATTATGCACCAATAGCCATTTTCAAATGTTAAAGAGTTCCGAATACATACTGTATTTCACTTCTACGTTATTCTCACTTATACGTCATATTTTATGTACTCTTGAAAAACGTATAACTGGAGTTTTACTGGGGATAATTATTCGAGTTTAAGGGCTCACACTTAGTGGACATTTTGGAAAATATCGATTTTTCGATTTCGACGGATTCTCAAAACATAACATTTCAAAAATATTCTCTGAATATGTCTAGTCGACCCGGTTAAAATTGAGGGAGTTATGGGCGTTCATAAGTAAGTTCAGCGAATCGGCGAACGTTAAACGCATTTTTCTCAAAATTACTTCTACAGAATCGGTGACAACGATATCTCAAAAATCTTTTCACTGGTAAACTTTAAATGTGACAAGCTTCTTTTACATAGCAAAAAGCAGCGTCTGAACGAAGCATTTTTTTCGACCCACAGTTTTATTTTTATCAACAAAAATAGAGCGCTTTTTTCACCAAAAAACGATACTTCCACTTTGGACAGCGGTCATTTTTTTCAAAAATTCGATATGTTATTAAATCTTTCGTTCAAACACTAGATAATCTCATGCAAAAACTTAATGTGATTGATTTTTTAATTTTTGATTATTTGTATCCGAGCAGCAATGATCACATCGCGAAGGACGTTGTTCAAACAGCGGTCTACACAAACCATTGTATCTACCACATTTATAAATATTTTGCAATACAAAAATTGTAAAAGATACGTGCAATCATACTCTTTGATGTTACAAAAAAAAAAAACAAATTTGAAAACATCCACACGTTTACCCACAAAAAATTCACGAAAATTCATCTTTTTCCCGGCCACGTGCTAGGTAACCTATTAAGGGGCTATACCAGTGTTACCGCTGAAAATTTGGGTGATTTTCGGGAATTTTTTGGAAGAAAAGTATTTAATTAAATTTTTCCGAAAATTAAGAATATATTTGGCTATATTTGACCTATATTACAACATTTTTTTCATAGAAAAAATTTGAGATCCAAGTGACCTATATTAAAAAAAATTTTCATAGAAAAATATTGAGATCCAAGCGACTTATGCGCTGTCTTGGGAGGCGCCAAAAAAAAGTTTCTCCACCGTTGACATGATTCCGGCCGACTGAGTAGCTGAACCCGAAAAAGGAAAAAATGTCGTTAAACTAGAAGGTATTTCCTGTACAATGACATAGGATTTTCTTACCTATAAAATGGTCGTTTTTTTCAATGCCAAATCGTCAATTTTCATCCAATCAAAAATATCTTACGTCATTGTATAGTAAATATATTCAAGAGTACTCAGTTCGAATTTCAAGTCAATCGGATAATTGTTCTTTGAGTTACAATTAGCAAATTTGAAAAATCTCATTTCGAGAAAAACGCGTTTAAAGACTTAACTGTCGATTTTTGCAAGATAAAATGATACTGATAAAAATGATATAAATAATAATGATATTCTTGAAAGTATAAACTGTCGAAAAATGCAAACAAAAAAAAATTGAATTTTTGAAAGTGTGACACTGGTATAGCACCTTAAAATGAAATACAAATTTAAATATCTCGAATTATTACCAACTATTTGGTAGGAATCCGAGATATTTAGATTTGAATCATCGACACTGACCTTGAATGGCCTTGAATGACCTTCAACGACTTTGACCCCCTAATGTTATTTAGGCGGCTTGCTCCACCAGATGGTTGAAAATGAAATGTACCATTCCATTTAAAAAAGTCGAGGTGACCTTCACTCTGCGTCAGCGCCTCCACCGAAATAAAACTAATTGTTCGCATTTGATGGTCCCCTTCACACCGTACAACTTTTGTCTGGAATTTTTTTTTGTCACGTCGATAATTACCGAGTTATTTCGGGTGGCAGAGATAAGAGGGACCCTGTATATGCGCGCTTCTAAACCGTCATAGAGGCTGTGTAGATTGGCAGCATTCTTCACCCTATCTTCTACGATTATTTTAAACAAGCGCGTACGGAGACTATTGCGGAAAAAACCAAGTTTCAATCATGTAAAAGTACTACTTGTCGCGTAAGGTTTGCTTCCTTTGAACTCGGTTTTGGAAGGCCTTAAACCCGAACTAATAACTTATCTCTATTTGACGTACATCATTTATCTTTTTAATTGATGATAAGTATTTTTGCATTTTAATAATGCATGTTCTACATGTACATATAGTCATGTATAAATATGTGCGTTGCATGAATACGTATTGTAAAAGATGTGTACCAATCCCAACTGCGGGCACAATCAAATGGCAACATTTACACGGCTGGTTAACTCAAAAATCCGACAAAATATTTTCGGAAAGCGGTCTTTTCAATTTTTCGAATACAATATTCACTTTTGTTTTGACATACAGGAAAAACTAAAATATCAATTTTATAATGTGTTTCACCTTTGTGAAACCCTCCTTTGTGATAACCCTCGATGGTTGTAAACATTTTATTTTTACTCTTTTTTGCGAAAAACAGCGAAAAAAACGCGTTTTTTTACTGTATTTCCGAGGGTCATTTTGTAGCTGGTGTCATACTGAATCTAATGGACTTTGATTTTTTGTTTCAGACAAGCCGTTGCCGAGTTGTGATGGAGCTACCTATAGTCCACCCATTGTTGACGCGTTACTTTAAACTATAGTTTTTGTACTTAAAAATGAATAAAAGTGAATACATTTTTTTAAAATGTATTTCAAGACTTTATTTATCAAGCTCAACCACTTTTATATTCATATCTTTTATAAAATCCTCAAAAAAATCGCGAAAAAGCCTTTTTTCGTGGCTCCAAAGTGGACTGGCTCCTTAATTCTCCTCACCACTAATAAGTAGGTGATGGTATATAAAAGTATACTACGATTCACTATGCTGTTAAAGTTTCCTTGCGTGGAGTTGAAGGAGAACCCTTCGTTTATTTCAATTGCGATCCCTATCCAAAATCTTTCTCCCCACGTTCAGGTTGTCGGTTGCCAATGAGCATCTTCAAAGGCATCGATTTACTAATAAACTTAGATTCACTAATAAGCTTTCATACCTCTTCACAACCACTCTGTTGTGATTTTTTCGTCAATTTTCGAATTGGTTCGCGTATAGTAAAAATGTTGTAATTGATGATCTAGAATGGTTTATTGGGTGCCCGGGAAAAAAAGTTCATGCCTGAGTGGATATGTTCATATATGTTTCAGATATTGTCGTATATGTTTCAGATATCGTCATATATGATTCAGATATTGTCATATATGTATCAGATATATTTATATCTGACATTTTCCAGTATCATATATGATTAGGTCTGATCATATTCCACATCACATATGCTTAAAGAAGATCATATCTGATCACATATCCCGGGGAAAATGGTCATATCTGAGCAGATATGCTCATGTAGGTGTTTATCTGCAACATAAATGAATCTGATCTGATCATGCATGGTCAAAGATGAACATACATGTATTTTTGTGCGCTCAGGGGTAGCTCTATATCTGGTCAGATATGATCGCGCATAAGTAAATATGTGCAGATATGAATTTGTAGCTGAACATGTCTGCCCATATGTGGTCATGTCTAACCAGATATAGTACAATTCACGACTACATTCGAGCTCATGAGTTCATGAGCTCGAATGTAGTCGTGAGCTCATGAGCTCGAATGTAGTCGTGAATTGTACTATATCTGGTTAGACATGACCACATATGGGCAGACATGTTCAGCTACAAATTCATATCTGCACATATTTACTTATGCGCGATCATATTTGACCAGATATAGAGCTACCCCTGAGCGCATAAAAATACATGTATGTTCATCTTTGACCATGCATGATCAGATCAGATTCATTTATGTTGCAGATAAACACCTACATGAGCATATCTGCTCAGATATGACCATTTTCCCCGGGATATGTGATCAGATATGATCTTCTTTAAGCATATGTGATGTGGAATATGATCAGACCTAATCATATATGATACTGTAAAATGTCAGATATAAATATATCTGATACATATATGACAATATCTGAATCATATATGACGATATCTGAAACATATATGACAATATCTGAAACATATATGAGCATATCCACTCAGGCATGAACTTTTTTCCCGGGTGGTCTGATATCGTCAAATCTAATCATACATGCTCTGATATCGTCAAATCTAATCATGTATGCTCTGATATGGCCATTTTTCTTATGCATGATTAGACACGATCCAGATATGATCAATCATATCTGGATCATATATAATCCAGATATAATCAGATGTGATTTGGTCTGATAATTTTTTCTCGGGATGATCATACATGCTCAGATATAAGCATACATGATCTGTCATGACACTATATGAACAGATATAGCCAATTCTCTTGTCAGATCATATTTGATTCTACAGATATGCTCAGATATAAGCATACATGATCTGTCATGACACTATATGAACAGATATGACCAAATCTCTTGTCTGATCATATCTGATTCTACAGATATGCTCAGATATAAGCATACATGATCTGTCATGACACTATATGAACAGATATGACCAAATCTCTTGTCTGATCATATCTGATTCTACAGATATGATTCAGATATGTTCAGATATGATCTTTTTTTCCCGGGTGTTCACAATTGAACTTTTGTCCAATAAACGTGAATGCAGTTACTCATCACGTGAATCACACCTCCATAGTTACAAATGATCTTGCAAATCAACTTCCACACACGCTCACTTTTCAATTGGTCATTACGGAAGAATAAGAAAAAGAATTGAAAAAAACCATCTGAAAGAAATTTCACACACTGAGTTCCCTCGAGAGCGCGGTGCGGAATTTGCCTCATAGAGATATCACTTTTATGCCAGTGTATAAAATCGGCGAGGCGCGATTTTATAATCAAGCCTCCAATCAATCAAAAGCTCCCAATTGCGCGAGCGTACGAGAAAGATGAAAAAAAAAAGCTGGTCGCATCGATCACACTCGTATATTCTTGGCTTTTATACTGCAGTTCTGTGTTCCGTTAGCTCGTCATTCGAAGGATTCCCAATAAACTATTTCTGAAGATGAAAATAACAAAAAAAAAAACAGCTTCAGCAGAGGCGTGTATTGATTAACGCGGAGCTTCGTGTTGATTTTTTTTTGTCCCTCGCAGCAACTGATAAAGCTCGATATAAGCCGTACACCATTTCCAGCGTGAAACGCGTCACGGTATATGCCGATACTGTGCACAAATGTGCAGGAAATAATCGCGTATATAGCCCTGAGTGAAGATAGGTCTGGCTTTTGATTAATCGAAAATATTTGAGACCCTTCGGGGATGATCGAGGCCGTCGTCAGCAGGTATCACAAAATATCAAGTTCTATGAACTCATTGTACTTTGAGAACAAAATTGATATAATTATACTTCTGTAATATCAAATTCGTATCTTTTCATGTTTTTTCATCTCTTTTCTCACTCGAAGGATATCGCTCACTTGTTCAAGGAGTTCCGGGACAATTGACGTTGTTGTGACGTTGTCTACTGAGCCAGTTCTACTTGTTGAATTTCTGAATTTTCTTGTCGTCTACATATGTTACACTACGCAATGTCAGATTATTGAAAAATTGGTGGATCAACAAATGTAAATAACATTATCGGACCAATGACTCAATTGCGTTCGCATTAAGAGCGATAATCGCATACAATTACATAACCTCAAATTGTACTTGCCCGATCATTTATTCCGGCTAGTGCGGCCACAGTTGGGAAGTGTTGGCTCGGTCATCGCGAGATACCGACTTGAGGATTCTATTCATTCGCAACGTCATCTGTAACTCAAGTTGCTTAACCAATCATGAGCCAGTCGCTCGATGGAACTACACGTAGTCACATAACCAGATTTTGTCATTGTTGACCAGGATCAGCTGGGCAGTGACTAGCCAAGGCGTGTACAGCTGCATAGCTGGCTAGGTCATGGCGAGATACCTACTTGAGAATGCTTGCATTCGCAACGCCATCTGTAAGTCACGTTGCTTAGCCAGCCACACCCAGAAAAAAGATTTATTAAGGACAGAGAAGTTTGTCTCCCGGCGAATGAATTTTCTTATTCGTATTTCGGCCTACTACGATTTTATTAACAGCTTAGACATTTTTTAATTTAAGTTTATATTTAAGATTTACTAAGAATTTTTCTTAACCTCTAATAGGATATATAAGTTAGAAGAAATAGGTGTTTTATATCCGACAAATAGAGTTTTTCTTCACATCTAATAGGATTCTTCGTAATCCCCCAGCTGGTTTTTTTTCGAGGAATTGTGTCATTTCGTCCGTCATTATTTTCTCACTCTATATTCTTAGTTACACTTAAATCATTCCTCACTTTCGAGTTTCTCACTTCCGAAACGCAACACAGACACTTGTGCCAAAAGCATTGGCATAGAAAGAAGCTACATGGTAAGCGTATGCATGAGCTACATCTGCCGAGCGGCCTGCTGTCGGGCCCGTCGCCTTGAAGGGCAAAGTGCGCATGCGCACATTAGTATCATAGTCGCGAAATAAGAGATTTTCGTAATTGGAGAGTAGTATTTATTTCATTTGAGGCAATATTTATTCAAATGTTCTATTTTAAATATGGCTTTTAATAGATGTAAAAAATCGGCACGTAAAAAAACATGTTTAATGACGCCGAATAAGTGCTGTAGTTATAATAACATGAAAACTGTCTCCATACGAGTAAACATTTATTAATTTCTAATAAATGATGTTCCAATGTGCTAATTTATTAGAACATAATAAATCTTTTTTCTGAGTGCATGAGCCTATCGCTCGATGGAACTACATGTAGTCACATAACCACACTTTGTAATTTGTGGCCAAGATCGGCTGGGCAGTGACTAGCCAAGGGGCGCATAACCACAGTTAGCTAGTTGGCTAGGCCATGGCGTCATGCCCACTTGAGATTTTCTTATTTTGCAAAACCATCTGAAACTCAAATTAGCTAGCCAGCCATGAGTCATTCGCTCGATGGAACTACACGTAGTCACATAACCTCACTTTGTCTTTTGCGGCCAAGATCAGCTGGGCAGTGACTAGACAAAGGCTGGATAACAAAACATTCACAATATTACTAGCTCATAGCGAGGCAACCATTGGTCAGTTCGTATGAGCTCAATTAGGCGAGCCAGTTACTAGGTCGTAACTCAGACAGGCTAACACTATTTCTACTCGGGATTTGATTCGAATTTATACAGTTAATACCGTGTCGTTTACTAAATGCACCCTCTAATTTTTAAATCGATCGTCAACACCGTTTGTATGACCCCGAGTGGAAAACATAACTCATCAGCGCCTAGCCACAAGCTAGTCAAATTATGTGTCGAATCGTAATTAGCTAGCCGTTTTAGCTATTGACGACGCAGCCTAGTAACGCTTTGGTCGTCTAGTCACTGAATACAAAAAATAGATGGTGAATAGATAGAAAGAAATATCTCATGGCGTTATATTTCTGACCTAGTTTTTTCATCTCGTGACTGGGAACAAAAAATTACGTGAAGACTAGATTGTAAAAATCTTGCAGGTATATAGATATTTGTTTACGTCAATTTTTTTGCACATTATTTACATTATGTATATAGTATACCCTTTTACTGTATACTTCATTATTCATTAATTACAGTTATGATATTTGCGCTCGAAATATATTAGCCATTCAATTTCAAATTATATTGGACTACCGCTTATGCGTAACATGGTTTGATCCCAAGACCTCTGACAAGGAACATCACTTTGGTGTCCTACTCCGATTTTGTTGAAACTTTTTTATGTGGGAGAGTATCAAAAACGAAGAAAAACTTTTTATCGGCGGAAAAACGGTTTTAAGGGGTGAAACGTACCCTCAAAAATAGGGGTGTTCCTCGTTTTTCGTCGATAACGTTATCGTTCTCATCTCCATTGTATAGTACACAAAAAAATAAACATTGTTGCAATTTGAAATTTTCCTATATCTTGTACCGTTAAAACGTTATCGACGAAAAACGAAAAACTTCCATTTTTGAGGGTGCGTTTCACCCCTTAAAACCGTTTTTACGCCGATCAAAAACAATACGTGTCTCTTAGTTTTTGATACTCTTCCACATAAAAAAGTTTCAACAAAATCGGAGTAGGACACCAAAATGATGTTCCTTGTGAGTGATGAGTTGTGACATTGTCCACTGTGCCAGTTCTACTTGGTTAATTTCTAAACTTAGTATCGTCTACACATGGTACAATACACAAAGTTGGATTATTGAAAAATGGGTGGATTAACGAATGTAAATAATATCATCGGATCGATGACTTCATTTCGCTCGCGTTGAGAGCGATAATCGCATAGAATTACATAACCTTGAATTGTATTTGTACGATCATTTATTCTGGCTAGTGCGGCCACAGTTGACTAGTGTTGGCTAGGTCATCGCGATATACCGACTTGAGGATATTTTTTTTATTCGCAACGCCATCTGTGACTCAACTTGCTTAGCCAGCCGTGAGCCAATCACTTGATGGAACTACACGTAGTGACATAACCTCACTTTGTCATTTGTGACCAAGATCGGCTGGGCAGTGACTAGCCAAGGAATGCATAGCCGCAATTAGCTAGTGTTGGCTAGGTCATGGCGGAGTACCCACTTGATGTATTTTTTCATTTGCAACGCCATCTAAAACTCAAGTTGACTAGCCATCCATGAGTCATTCAGTCGATGATATCACACGTAAGTCACATAATCTCACTTTGTCGTTCGTAACCGTACTTGACTAGTCCAGTACGGGCTAGTTACTAGGTGACATTTTCAATGTAAAGCAGTGACATTTATAGTGAAAATCGATTGGGCAGTGAATAGACAACGGCTGGACAATAAAACATTCACAATTATACTAGCTCATAGCGAGGCAGCCATTGGCCAGTTCGTATAGGCTCAATTGGACGAGCCAGTTACTAGGTCGTAACTCAGAACGGCTAGCACAGTTTCTACTCGCAAACTTTATAATTGAAGAAAGACTTTTTAACAGAGGGAGACGCCTACACTCATCGTTAAATAACAGTTTTACGCACGAAGTAGAGTTGAAAAATGTTCAAAATGTTATGAAAAGTGTCAAATCACTCAGTAACATGAAACTGACGACGAAATTGCCATAATGTGCTGAGTGAAGAATTGTCAAATCACTTAGTACATTATGACAACTTCATCTCTCCTTACATTACCACAAGTAGGCATTTCTCTATGTTAAAAAGTGCTCCTCCAATTATAAGCTTTATAAAGGGTGTCTCAAAATGAACTGACATTGTGAATCGCGCACCATTTTTTTGTGACGAACATAGAGTACTAATCTTTGACAACTGGCATCAGGAAGTATTGAGGTTTAGTCATGGAGAAGTACACAGTTGAGCATCGCTTAGAAATTGTTATTTGCTGCATTGTTACTGCATAGCTATTGCAGACGAAGTTTCATGGTCGTGTTATGTCGCGCCGCGGCGATGTCAATTGGTCACCAAGATCGTGCGATTTGACGCCATTGCTATTCTTTCTTTGGGGTTTTTCTGAAAGGAAAACCCCAAAGCCAATGATCCACAGACCATTTCGGAGCTCAAGGAAGCAATTGGACGCACCATTAATGAAATTAATCCGCAATTATGCCAAAATGTTATTGAAAATTGCATCATAAGAGTGGACGTTTGCAAACAGGGACGAGGCGGCCATTTATCGGATATTGTGTTCCACACATAACCCCCATGTTTGTATCTTATATTAAAATAAAAGTATTCGTACTTTTCAAATGATTAAACCGTTTTATTAACGAATTTAAATGTCAGGTCATTTTGAGACACCCTATAGAAACGGTATAGACGATCGATCCAAAACTTGGAGGGTGCATTCAGTATTAACAAAGAATGTACTGTATAAATTTGAATAAAATGGCAACCTATCGTCAATTGTCCCAAAACTCATTAAGGAATCATCACAATGTAAAATTTTGAAAAAAAATGTTTTTTTGCATCATCCGATGGTATACACGGTTATAAAGGTTCTATCCAATTTTTAGATCGAAATTCGATTTATTTCGGTCGCTACAGCCTTTCTTAGAAAAAGTTAAGCTTTTCTTAACAGCTTTGCTTCGAACTTTAAACGCGTTTTTCTCGAAATGGTGTTTTTCAAATCGGTGGCTACTCTCAAAGGAAGAGTTTTCAAGCTATCCGTTTGAAATTTTTACAGAACATTCTTCGGGTCATTCCTTATGTTGCTATGGAAGCTTTTTTATAAATCTTCCTATTTTTTTACGAAAAACTGTCAAAAAAAGCTTTGATGCGTTTTGTTCAAACCGTCGCCATTTTTTCAAATTTCACTAAAAAAAGAACCTCCATAGGAACAAAACGGCTTTCCTACTGATTAAGGGGCTATACCAGTGTGACACTTTCAGGATATCGATTTCTTTGTGTTGCCTTTTTCGACAGTTTATACTTTCAAGAATATCATTATCATTAATATCAATGTCATTTTATGTTGCAAAAATCGATATTTAAATCTTTTAACGCGTTTTTCTTGAAATGAGAATTTTGAAATTTGCTGACATTGTAAGGCAAAGAGCAATTATGCGATCGACCTGAAATTTGAACTGAGTACTCTTGAATATATTTACTCTACAATGACATAGGCTATTTTTTATTGGATGAAAATTGACGATTGGCATTGAAAAAAAGACCATTTTATAGGTAAGAAAACAGACTTTTTTTTCATAACTACGCAATTGTGTTAGATTTTCATATTTTTTTAAAATCCTATGTCATTGTACAGGAAATACCTTCCAGTTTGACTTTTTTTCCTTTTTCGGTTTCAGCTACTCAATCGGCCGGAATCACGTCAGCAGTGGAGGAACTTTTTTTGGCGCCTCCGAAGGCAGCGCACAAGTCGCTTGGCTCTCAATATTCTATGAAAAAATTATGTAATATAGGTCAAATGTAGCCAAATATATTCTTAATTTTCCAAAACATTCAATTGAGTACTTTTCTTCCAAACAATTTCCGAAAATCACCCAAATTTTCAGCGTTCACACTGGTATAGCCCCTTAATAATAATTTTGAAATTTTTGTTTCAAAGAAAATTTGCGGCCGCCATCCTGGCCACCATGGGACATCATTTTTTCGACGCAATTTTCCGAAAATAAAAACAATGTTAAACAATAAATAAAGACATTTTAAAAAATCATTTTGTATTCTTCATCACTGCTTCAATTTGTAAAAAAAAAACTAGACCGATTAGCATATCCTACCCACGTAAAAAAAAATCGGCCATTTTTCGGGCGGTCACACTGTGATGATTCCTCAACAATCCAGACGTACTACTCCTTTTCTACAATTTTCTGGCACGTCGCACGAATTACGAATTCATTCCTGGTCCGTAAAAACAGAACTGGGCAGGTACGACCGCTAATCAATATCAACATATTAATCAGCCGTAAATGTGCCGAAATCTCCTGCGACGAGATAAAAATAAAGTGTCTATTTTTCCTTCGCTTTTTCAATTGAATTTTCACTTCAGTCTGCGCGCTCTGTCAAACGTTTTGTTTTTCAGGGCTGCGCCTGGGTATGAGTAGCAAAAGTCCACGAAAATTATAATCTACTTGGGACTACTCTTACATGTAATTATACACAAGCTCGAGAAAAAAAGAATGCCACGATGAGCTCGCAAAAGGCTGTTCACGAGTTCTAGAACAAAAGGAGAGCAATTAGAGTAATTTTTTTACATACGGGTGCACATGACATGGGGAAATAACAAAATAAAAAATCCAAACGACATTCATCACCGCATATAAATTACAGTAAAAGCTTTCGATCTTGAGTACTTTCGTGCGCCAGCAAAATAGGTCGGTAAAAAATTGCAAAAGGAGTCTTTGTTCAATACAAATATTATACTAAATGGTGCTACTCTAGTGTATGGAAAACTTGGAATAGTACAGTCGAGCTTTATATTGGAATCAGAAAAAATTAGAAGGCTAGTTTTTCAAGACGTGATTTTTTAGGTGCCGCGAGTGCTAAATCCAGGTTTGCCCAAAAATCGGGGCGTAGGGTTTTTTAGGGGATGAAAGGGGATAGAAGTGGATTAATGCCAAACTGCAACCTCCACGAGGTCGGCGCCGGGAGACAAAATGTTCAGAAAAATCCGAGCTTTATTTTTGTCAACAGCGCCAACGTCGTGAAAGTTCACTTTGGGGGTGAAATAGTGGGGTGAAATTTTGAAAAATCAGTTTTCATTCGATAACTCTTTAGGAAAAATTCATACAATTTTTGTTCAAACGCGAACGTTATAGCCCTTGAAAAGACTCGTCGATCGAGTATTTGATCATCTCTCTCCAATAATATCTTCACCCGCAAAAGAATTCTTCAAGTATAAAAAAATTGTTTATTCAATAACTCAAAAACGATCGATTTTTCGGGGATGGTTCAAATGTACGAAATGTAGAGAATAATTTTCTCTATATTTTCGTTCCTATGGACCACCGTTGAATTTAGCTTTATCGAACCCCTCGCAGGGGTTGAAAATTCAAAATAAAATTCCAGGAAAACTATTGACCGAAAATAAAGAGATACGAGTTTGGCGCTGTGGACAAAAATGTAGCCGAGGGTTCAAGCTACAAATTCTTCCACAGCGGCGAATTCGTGCGGTCAATAGTTTTTCCAGAATTTCATTTTGAATTTTCAACCCCCCAGAGGGATTGAAAAATCCCAATTCAAGAGTGGTCTATAGAAACGAAAATATAGAGAAATTTATTCGCTACATTTCGTACATTTGAACCATACCCGAAAAATCGATTGTTTTTCAATTATTCAATAAATAATTTTTTGGGGTATTTCAACCATGTTTGTGGAGGTGAAGATGTTATCGAAGAGTTATGATCAAATACTTGATCGACGCGTCTTTTGAAGGGCTACAACGTTCCCATTTAAACAAAAAGTGTACGAATTTTTGTCTAAAGAGTTATTAAATTAAAATTGATTTTTCAAAATTTCACCCCACTTCTTCACTCCCATAATGAACTTCCACGACTTCGACGCTGTGGACAAAACTAAAGCCTGGACTTTTCTGCACATTTTGTGTCCCGGTGCCGACCTCGTGGGGGTTGTAATTTGGCATTAATCCACCCCCATCCCCTTTCATCCCCTAAAAAAAAACCTACACCCCGATTTTTACGCACCTACAAAATCAGCTGACAAAAAACTAGCCTTCTTCTAATTTTTTTCCGATTACGAGATTTTTCAGCGACAGCACGACTGTACTACTAGCAGAAAAGAGAGATGGCTCAATTTGCCTATAGCAATAATTGGCTTCGATGGATAAAAAGAAAATGAAAATTACAAAGCTCACATAGTTGAGCAGTTCGGAAAATTCACGAAGGAACTTCGACCTCACGGTAAATGAAAGCGATCAGGCTTAGAGCCAGGTTAATAAGGGGTAAAAATGAGGGTAAGGGGGAAAAAACAGATCTTGCCCGACAAACGAGAAACGGAGGAAAGATATATGATCTCCGCAGTGATGGAAGGGAACAAAATGGAGTACACGAAGAGGCAAGGAAAAAGATGAAAAAGCGGAGGGGACCAGAGAAGAATTTTAAATTCGCGTTTCTGGGGTCGCTCGAGTTTGCCGGGGGCAGCTGGGTAACGCGATGGAGCAGTAAAACCGAGCACTCATACTGTAGCTATTGCCTGGGGGCTGCGCAAGGGTGCGGTGCGCTACTGCTGTAGTCGCTGCCTACATAGGTATACGGATATTGAGCAACGGGAGAGACCAACCGGAGCTTTGTACACGCGACTTCGTGCAAATTTTGACCGTCCCTTCGTGCCGCCATTTGTCCAAAAAGAAAAAAAATTCAGGCCGAGTAAATAAATCGATGACTCTCCCGCGAAATATTCTGTACCAAGCTCGCGCCTTTCTAATATCCTTACATATCCCGCCATCCCGCGTTATGGCAACCGACTTCCTGTCGGGAAAGTCGAAGTTTTTACCTTATCCGCAAGAAGATGACTGTTTACGCGTCACTTCGGTTTCCATCTATTTTGTAATTATGGGGTTAGGCCACAGTAACGGGTATAAAATAATGTGCGAATTTAACATTCTTTTGCGTATGAAAAAGTTATTCACTCATAAAATTTGTTACACATCTATTTAATATATATATTTTTTCCGATGTACAAAATGGCTGACTACTAATATTTTCTTTTGTTATTTTTTTTAGGCGCTCCGCGGCGTGACATTTAGCATCCACAATTTTTGACCTAGAACAAAAAACAAAAATTGTCGTCAATCTACATTCGAATACCTAGAGAAGTACGTAAGGAATTTAAAAAATATTGTTTTATTCAAAAGTTGTAGGTATTTGAACTTAAGAAATGAATTTTCAGTGAAAAATTTCGTTATAACTGCTCATAAACTGCTCATAAAATGAAAAGTTTTCGATTAATCAGAAATTCCGTATGTACTTCTCTGCGAAATGCAATTGGGATCGAAATTTTTAAATTTGTAGTAAATCGGGTGAAAATTGTTGAAGTTATTCGTCACGCCAATTGGAAAAATGCTGTTTCGAGAAGTTTCGAGTAGTCGGCCATTTTGTACATCAAATATATATATATATATATATATATATATATATATTCGAACAGCTTGATATTCATACTAAATAGATGTGTAATTAATTTTATGAGTAAATCACTTTTTCATGCGAAAAAAAAATTGTTAAATTCGCACATGATTTTATACCCGTTACTGTGGCCTAAGGTTTTAAAGAAAAGTTCATCGGTACTGGCCGTATCGATGCAACGCTATGCCGCATAATCGCGAATAAGCTGGATACAAGGAACAGCCAAGGGGTCTGCGTAAGCTTGACGTTTCAAAAATACTAGTTTTCTATTGCATGGTTTTGTAACGTAGGGTTTTAAGGTGTCTTCTCACTTTAGACTAAAAAAAAGGCTATTTTCGAGAATTTTTTTTGATAGGTTTATATTATAAATATTGATATAAAAGTTGTTACACTTACAAAATACACTTTCGAGATAATTTTTTTTTTATGTCTTTATTTAAGTCACTATTTATAGACGAAAATGGTAGTTTAAAAAATGTTCTGAAAAAATTGTAGGTCTGCGCTGTTGATGAAATCTCGGAGATGGATTCAGTATGTTGATGGCTATAGCGCATATCATACGATTTTTGATATATGCAAAAACAACAAAATGGACGACATTTTTCAAAAAAACAAAAAAAAACATGTTCTTTTCACCGTTTTTGGCACAAAAAAATAGTAAATAGCAAATTTTTAAAAATCCTTGATATGCGCTATAGCTATAGTTGTAAATAATATGTGGCTAAAATTTCATAAGGATCGGTTCGGTAGTTTCGAAGATTTTATCAACAAGCCGTCGAAAAACGTTGTTTCGAGAAAAACGCGTTTAAAGTTTGTTTGGGTTACAAAAATACATTAATTTTTAAAAAAATGTATTTCGAAAGTGTTTTTATTAAGTGTAACAACTTTAATATCAATATCTATAATATAAACATATCATAAAAATTCATGAAAATAGCCTTCTTGAACGTCTAGAGTGAGGAGAACCCTTAAATTTAACGTGCAACAAAGATTTCGTACGGCGGCCGAAAATTGACCGAATTATAACGATTTTTATGAAACATCAGATCGCACTGTTTTTTTCTTTTTTCTCGAGACTATATTTAAGGGGAGAGATATCGTTAGGCGAGAAAAAAATGTTGATCTTCATGATTTTTACTTTACAGACATAATTTCTTCACCATTTTTGAGACTTGGGGTTGTTTAATTACTACTTTTGTCTGTTACATGGTATTTTGTAATTTTTATTGTTCTTTAAAAATGGCGGAGGTATGGCACGGCCTTCTGAACTGCATTTTCAGAACGTCTTGCTTTCTAATTTTTTTCGGAAAATAAAGAAAAACGTATTTTTTCATTCCAGAATGTGGCCATTTTTTCGGAAATTTATATCTTTTTGTTTTAAAGCGCACGATTCCATCGATTTTCAACATTTCTCACTTTTTCTTGGTTCATATTCTGCGTATGAGTGTTAATGAAAGAAAAATCGTAGTTAGTTTTGTTCCGATTAATCCCGCCGACGCTACGTGTCACGCCGCCTGAAATCCGCCGCAACCCGTTTAGAAGATCGTATCATACCTTTATCATTTTTGAAGATTATTTTTAAAAAAATACCCTGTAACAGCCAAAAGTAGTAATAAAATATATCCTAAATCACAAAAATGGCGAACAAATCTTTCATTTAAAAACAAAATCATGAAAATCAGCAAGTTTTTCTCGCCTAAAAGGATCCCCTTAATGTAACGATGTAAGTCGTATCTGAAAATCTATTCGTCCGATTCACTTCAAATTCGGACGGAGAATAGTTTGTAACATTTTCTATCGTATTACCGGATCATTTTTTTACGTGTCTATCCATTTGTCGATGACAAATGATTAAAACTGTTTTTACGTCGAAAAGCAAGCTTTTTTTCTACAGCTTGCCATATTCGAATTTCTCACTATTTAAAAAAAAATACCCGGTCATAAAAAAGTTTTATTACTATACTAACATTTTTTTATTTTTTATTTTTTATTTCAGATCATCCTAGTTGCCGGAACCACTTACACCGAATGGCCATCGAACACCGGAGGTACTTTGTTTAAATATTAATAAACTCATTGTTTATCGATATGTTTCATTGAAAAAAAAGTCAAACTTGGCAATACTATGTATTAAGGGGTGAGATGCAGTCAGAATATTTAAAAAATCGATTTTTTAAAACGTTTTCTTGAAGTATGATGTTTCGAACATATTCCCTAAAAATGTCAAGCCAATCCGATGAATAGTTACCGGGATATCCCACAATTAGTGAAGGGGTATCGGGTATGGCAGGTAGCGGCTGACAAACCCGCAAACGATAATACCCGGGAAGGCAGAATGCTTCGAAGACAGCAACAAATTGATATTTTGGAAAATTCCACATCGACAGAAGCCTTATTGTATGGGCCAGGAATTGATGATTCGAAGTTAAATATTTCTTAATTAGTCTTTCTATTCATAAACCAAGTGTAAAATTGGAAAACTCTTTCAGAAATTTTCAAAAATGTATTACTCAAAAACTATGAACTTTAGCAACATTTTATAAAGAATACTTTCGTTTTAAAATTGCCCAAAATGTTTAAAAAATAATAATTAATCCTGAAAATTTTTTTGAAAAATTGTTTTAACAATTGGCTGTAAACAATCACAATTTTTCGGCAAAAAATGGTGATATTCGGATTCAGCGGATCAAAATACATAAAAAAAAGGTTAGCTTCATTCATCGCGCTCAAAATTTTGCGAACATATAATATCGTATCCACATCGAAAAACTTTAAACGCTTTTTTCTCGAAACTATGTTTTTCAAGTCGGTAACCACTATAATTCAAAAACCACGCGATGGATTTTGATGAAATTTGGTGTGCTTATTGGTAGCATTAAAAACTAGTCCTTAATCGAAGGATTTTCATTTTTGTTGAAAATTTATATATTTTTTTTTAACAATAAACGAGCGATTTTTTGGTCGAAATTCGAAAGTTATCTGTCGGAAGCCGCCATTTTGTTAATTTTTTAACAAAAAAAGCTTCGATTAAGGACTAGATTTATCATTAAAGTAATGATTTTTTTTACATGCTGAAAGGGGTCCGACAAAGATGGCGATATGGTTATAAATAATCAACATTTTTCTTTGAAAATTCGTACAAGTCAAGTTGAAATATAACATAAAAAGTCTGTGTAACCACTTTTGTAAAACAAACTTAATAACTATAAAAAAAATTATTGAAAATGCTCGTTTTTTCACGCCTCTGACTGCATCTCACCCCTTAACGGTGGGGTAAAGTTAATTCGGCGGAAAAAAGGCATGTTTTTAAGATTTTTTTTGGCGTAACGAATAGTGTTCGTTTATTGAAAAATTTACATATAATAAAGTAACATTTGAACAACATTCTCCTAAATTTGCATTGCAAGATATTCAAAATTGAGCGAGTGAAAATTAAAGCCCGGAGGCGCCTCGAAAAAAAGTTGGTTTGCGGTGTGCACCATAACTCGCAACAGAATCATTTGAAACGAAAAAATCAAAATGCATTTGTTAAAGGAGATGATTCTCGAGGTAATGACGGGAGGATTTTTTTTTTTCGATTTTTTTATTTTTCGTAACACTTGGGAGCCAAAAACCCGATTTTCGCTAAAAAATATCGGCTAATTTATTGTTGAAAAATTAGTAATTATTGAAAAAAACAAAAAAGCTCTCGACAATACCTGGTGAATTATGTGAAGAAGTACTGTGCAAAATTTCAAAGCGATTGGTCCAGTAGATTTTGAGTTATCGTGCACACGGACTTAAAATATGACAAGTCTCAGAAAAACGGTTTGAAAAACGCAGAAGAGAAGAGAACGGCATGGAGCAATAGACGCTCAAATATTCATAACTTCGTCAATTTTACTCCGATCGACTTGAAATTTTAACACAATATTCTTGATATATTATGCATTCATTTAAAAAATTTTAAAAAAATGAAAAAAAAAATTAAATACTTTACGCCACCCTTAATTGTATGTAAAATCCCGACCTCCTTATCCCAATACTCTCATCAGAAAAGAATATTGAAAATCCATCTTTTTTTCAGGCCCCAAGCTTATGCAGGCCCATTGAATACAAAACTCCCCCATGGAAATTTATATACGCGAAAATATACGGCAAATTTATTTTATTTATAATTTTAATATATGTGAAATGTATGCCATATATTGAAAATATATGTTGCATATATGTGCCAAATTCTAATTTTCGTAACGTTTTTATATATGACATGTATATGCGTGGTATTACTGTATATCACTGTACCATATATCAATGATATATGTAGCATTTACCCTGCATATATACCACATATATTTAGCATATATGTTGCATACACACTGCATGCATACCACATATATGCATATATGCCACAAACTATATTGAAAATATACTTACAATGTACTCAAAATGCCCTCAAAATATACTACAAATGTATTTTAACTGTATTCGACTTATAATTGAAATATACTTTAAATGTATTTAAAGTACATCTAAAATATACACGATATATATTCATACTCCGTTAAAAATATACTTGAAATATGTTCATAGTACATTTAAAATATTATTGAAATATATTCAACGTGTATTTAAGATATACTTGAAATATATTTAAACTATACTTGAAATATTCTTAAAAATTTTGTTATGACGTTATTTACATCATTGCACCCTTTTACGATATTTTTTTCTTGTCCTTAATTACGATTATGGTGTTTGCGGTTCAAATATATTAATAGTTCAAATTAAAATTATATCAGACGCTTACACGCCGTAAGGTGGTTTCGAACCCGGGACTTCTGAGTGATGAGCTGGGACCTTCCCCACTGAGCTAGTTCTACTTGTTAAATTAACTTTCGTATCGTCTACACATCGTACAATACACACAGTTAGTTTTTTGAGAAATATGTGGATTTACAAGAGTAACTAACATTATCGGATCAATTACTTAATTGCGTTCGCATAGAGAGCGATAATCGAATAGAATTACGAGATTACATAACCTTCAATTTTTTTGTCCGATCATTTATTCCGGCTAGTGCGTCTAGGTCTTCGCGAGATACCGACTTGAAGATGTTTTTGATTTGCAACGTCATCTGTTACTCAAGTTGCTTAACCAACCCTATTTAAAATATATAAAACATACATTCAGTTTGTATGTTTGATATATTTAAGATGTATCTTAAATGGATTTATATTTATATATCGTATAGGTTTTACTCTTGCCCAAAAATATAATTGGCATATCCAATTTTTCGAACCAATTATACTTAATACATGTTTTATATATTTTTCGATATATTTTTTATATATTTTATTTTCATGTGGGTGTATATATTGTTTATATGTAATAGTGTACTTTAACTGTAAATTAAGTTTTATTAAGTTTAACTGTAATAGTGTTTGTTCACAGCATATATTTCTTGTCAGGAATATGTATCAAAAATGTATGCGTCATATATGACGCGTACATTTTTTATACATTTTTCTGACAAAAAAATAGATTGAAAGTATATCGAAAATATATGCGTCGTATATGCCTCATATATGCATCATATATAGTGTTTATACGTAGCATATATTTTTTTGGTCAGAAAAATATATCTAAAATATATGGGTCATATATGCGTCATATATTTGGTGCATATATACAGAATATATACGTATTATTCTATTTTTCGTCACTATATATGCGAACGATATATATATACGTAGCATATACGTAGCATATATTTTCTGCATATATTTTACATACATAAATTTTCATGGGGGCTGATTCGCGGCGTCCGTAAATCTCTCGAATTTCTTCCGGATGAAAGTTGATATTGGAAGCAATTCGAAATAAACTAAGCGGGACCTTACAGGAAGCATAAAATCCGCATTTTATTTAACACGAGTTCTTTAGGGCAAAGAAATTTTCCTATTATGTGCATGTGTGGGTAAATATATATGTGAAAGTAGGTCTCTGTAAACCTGTAGAAAGTTCCAGCCCGCTTTGCTTTCCCCTTGCACAGAGTGCGAGTATTACAGTTCTGATATTATATTCTGGATGAGCTGCGCCCCATCGTCGTTATATTCATATCGACCTAAGCAAACACGAATGCGAATAGGCATAGCCGTACATAGACCGCAGTAATATTATTTTTAAAAAAGCAAGAGCAACAAGAGTGCTAAAAATGCAAGACCCGGAAGAGTAAATTCTGAAAATATATTGATCCCCTTTCGCCACGTTCGTGACTTTGTCCAACAGTACGATACTTGTGTATTCCATTGCGAGAGTAACCTGTTATTGGTGAAAATATCCACGACGCAATTTCCCTACCAGAAAAACTTTTGTTGCACCAAGTTAAGGCAGAACGAGCGCGCGCGCTCTAGATTTCTATAGATTTCGTTCAAATTTTAACCAGACATTGTTCGTATCATTATGCATGTTTGGGTGCTTATGAATTTTGGAAACAAAATTATGCTTAGATGGCAAACTAGCCAGGGAAAGAGTAAAAAAAAGTTTGGATTGCCTTTACTAATCAGTTTTGCTAAAAACGTTCAGTAAAGACAGAATAATCCCCCGTTAAAATTTTTTTCCCGTATAATAAGAAAACATATAGCAACACCGCAGAACAGTATTGTTCAATATTTCGAGAATAATAATTATCGTCTTCCTAAGTTGAAAACTTTAATCATAAAAAATATTTGCGTTATAAATATTGATATTTCATATGGTTTATGTTATCCTCATTAACAAATAAAAGTGTTGGTTAATTCATAACTAATAAGAAACTTTGTTCGATTAAAAATTACTTTCAAATAAAAATTTGTGTTGCAGTATTAATTCGAATATGCCGCGCAAACTTACGTCATTGGATACGTGGCACAATGCGGTGTTGCCATGTGTCTTCTTATTATAAGGGACAAATCTTTTTTACGGAAAATTATTCTGTCTAAATTTCAATGCAGGCCCTGCAGTAGTTGAAAGTTGCAATTTTAAAACTCATTATCTCCCAATCTAAATAGTCGACTGTTCTGAAATTTCACTCAAACATGCATAATCATATGAACAATGTCTGGGTACAATTTGAACAAAATCTATAGAAATCAAGAGCGCGCGCTCGTTCTACCTTAAGGCCTTAGGCCATAGTAACGGGTATAAAATCATGTGCGAATTTAACATTTTTTTTCGCATGAAAAAGTGATTCACTTATAAAATTTAACACATAAAAAACACATCGATTTAGTATTTAAAGTAAAATTTAACACATAAAAAAACACATATAAAAAAAGACATCGATTTAGTATGAATATCAAGCTGTTATAAAATATATATTTTTTTTTCGATGTACAAAATGGCCAACTACTCGAGCCTTCTCGAAACAGCTTTCTTCCAATTGGCGTGACAAATAACTTCAACAATTTTCACTCGATTTACTTCAAATTTCAAAGTTATGTTCCTAATTGCATTTTGCAGAGAAGTACGTATGGAATCTCTGATTAATCGAAAGCTTTTCATTTTATGAGCCGTTTATGAGCAGTTATAACGAAATTTTGCACTGAGAATTAATTTCTTAAGTTCAAATACTTACAACTTTTGAATAAAACAATATTTTTTAAATTCCGTACGTACTTCTCTAGATATTCTAATGTAGATTGACGAGAATTTTTGTTTTTTGTTCTCGGTAAAAAATTGTGGATGCTAAATGTCACTCTGCGGAGCGCCTAAAAAAAGCAAATATTAGTAGTCGGCTATTTTGCACATCGAAAAAAATATATATTTTTTTTCTAACAGCTTTATATTCATACTGGATAGAAGTGTAATTAATTTTAGGAGTGAATCACTTTTTCATACGAAAAAAAATTGTTAAATTTGCACATGATTTTATACCCGTTACTGTGGCCTGAGGCCTTAATACTATTGGCTCGTCATGTTTTTTCTCGCCGGGTCATTTATGCCAGGAAAAAATGTACGGGAATGTGGGAAAATTATGGAAGACTCTTTTCATCGAGTCTTTTATCTTTGGAGTATCGCAAATTCATCTTCGTTCTCTTATCATCGGAACATTCCGTACTGATACAGTGCCGCACCAGCAGTACACACCGATAATAAGAGCGAATCAATACGAGTACTCGCGTCGGGAATGAACTACGTATTGAAGAATCTTCGAGTGTGTAAAGTCCGTTTAAAAATAGTAAAGAATATAGTATCGTTCTCGGATAGGGTACATAAAAAACAACGCGTGCGTTGCACGGGATCGTGTAAATTTCGCATTGCACATTGCAGAAAAATTACACATTGTGTATTGTAAATAAGTAACGTGTAGAAATAAAACAAAAGGAATATACGAGTCTGTATTGTGGAAATAAAACAGTAGGTAACGGTGTTCTGTGTAGAGATCAAATATCAAAATATCCAAGATGATATGTAACCCTGTATTGGTGAAGAAAATTAATAAACGATCTATTCGTTAAGGCGGCATTCTAGTGCGTCTGGTTCAAAAAAATGTTGGAATGACAAATTCGCTGAACACGACATCTACGAAGCTGTAGAAGGTATCCTGTACGGCCCTGGTATAGCCGACTGACGGTAAATTGCTGAAAGCAGTGAATATCCATCCTATAACTTCATGAGAAACTTAAAATGCGTTTTTCTCATTTTCGAAGTTTGCGTGTATTTTTCTGAAAAACTACCGAGCCGATCGACTTTCAATTTTGCACACATACAGAGTACATATCGTGCTATGGTTCGAGCCTCCATCTTTCTTATTGCTTCATAGTTACTATTTTTCCGGGCCGCGAGAAGCGGACAGCTTATTGACAAATCAGAGTACTACTTTTCAAACGCCGTCATATTGCAAATTTTACCTAATTTTTTTTATTAGGAAGCCAAACGATGACTACATTCGTAAAGAATAGAATTTAAAAAACATCGTTTGTTTTAGATGACAAGGACGGTCGTAATCACAACGCCCGACGATAAAAAAAAGTCACGACCTGAACTGCGTAACATCAAATATCATGTACAATTTCGAATAAAATGCTTTGAAAAAATTTCAAATGTTACTTCGCACATGAATAAATATAAATGTGAGATACAAACACTGGAGATTTAACCCGTTCTCTAAATTAAAGCGGTCTTCTCACTTTAGACGCTAAAACAGGCTATTTTGATGATGCAAATCATCAAAATAGCCGTGCAAAATCGGAAAACTCTTTCGAAAATTTTCAAAAATGTATTACTCAAAAACAATAAACTTTAGCAAAATTTTATAAAGAATACTTTCGTTTTAAAATTGCCCGAAACATTTAAAAATAATAACTCATCCCGAAAAACTTCAATTTTTTGAAAAATTGTTTCAACAATTGGCTATAAACAATTGAATGCTCGACTTTTCGGCAAAGAAAATTGTGATATTCGGATTCAGCGGATCAAAATACTTAAAAAAAGTTTAGCTACATCTATCGAGCTCAAAATTTTACAAACATATAATACCGTATCTACATCGAAAAACTTTAAACGCGTTTTTCTCGAAACTATGTTTTTCAAGTCGGCGACTACTATAATGCAAAAACCACGCGATGGATTTTGATGAAATTTGGTGTGCTTATTGATAGCATTAAAAAGTAGTCCTTAATCGAAGGATTTTCATTTTTGTTGAAAATTTCTAATTTTTTTTACAATAGACGATCGATTTTTCGGTCGAAAATAGAAAGTTACCTGTCGGAAGCCGCCACTTTGTTGATTTAAAAAAAGCCTCGAATAAGGACTAGATTTATTATTAAACTAATGATTCTTTTTTTGTTTTTTTTATTTCAGATGATCCAGTAAAATTTTGTGATGGTCACCGCAAAGCACTACATGCCGAAGGGGGGCCGTCAAAGATGGCGATATTTTTATAAATAATCAATATTTTTCATTGAAAATTTGTACAATCCAAATTGAAATATAACATAAAAAGTCTGTCTAACTACTTTAGTAAAACAAACTTAATTATTATTTTTAAAAATTATTGAAAACGCTCGTTTTTTCACGCCTCTGACTGCATCCCACCCCTTAAAGGCGAGTAGTATTTGAGGGGGTGCCAATGTGTAACTTCAAAATCAAGAGTACTGCCCCTAACCCCCTTCTTATAGAACAGAAGGAAACGTCTTTTGTACAAAAATGAAATATCAAAAAATAGCAGTGTAGTAGAAAAAAATGTAAAAGATAAATACAACGATGTCGAAGTTTGCATCGTTGGAATACAACACACATTCTTCGAAATGTCTTTTTATTTCCTCATTTTCATTATCATCCAAGATATTTTCTTCCATATTTAACCTGAAGATCTCTGATGAGTATCCTGAAATACGTTTGAGTTATTTTGGAGGGCTGAATGTGTGAACAAAAATTGGGCTCCGAAACACTCGTTGCGTCCCGACGATGCAAACTTCAATGGCATGAAAAACAAAGGGACTATGTAATTCTTGCATTGAAGAAAAAGTAATGTAAAAGAAAAACAAAAGAAGTGGGTAGAAGATAGTGCAGTATGACCACGTTCGGGGACAATTTTTTCGATTAGTCCGAGCGATTATAGTCGCGGGTGTACTCGGCGCCCGGTCACTGAGCCAGTAGTAAGTGCAGTTACTACACGGACGAGTGATACCCAGAAGTGTATCGTTCACGATATAGTGGCGAAGGGCCAAAGCGTGTCCTCGGGTAAGTAGCGCATGAGAGTAGGCCAAGCTGGAGCCACAAACGTCGCACAGACTGCGACACACACACACACACATATCCGCACGCGCACACACACACACACACACACACACACACATGTTAAACTAGAGGGGAGAAAAAACGTGAGCCCATACTCGTTTGTATGCACGCGTTTATTCTGCGGGTTTGGAGTTTTACATTTACTCGAACGACGCGATACATTCGATCCCTTAAGGGGTTATATACAGTAAAAATTTTCGAAAAATCGATTTAATATTTTTTTTTCGTAATGTACATACACTATCGCTCAAAAGTTTGGATACACCAGTCGATATTTCTTGCCGCACTAAAAGTTAGATAGCTCCGTAAAAAAAACGGATAACCGAATTTAACGAACGGCGTTTTGAAGGGAACCGATTCAGCTTTGTTTTGCTTTTTTGAAATATTTTTTATGATTTTTTTTCGACCCGGGACGCACTTTTGAACGTGTTTGTTTTTCGGCTTTTTTCGACCATCGAGACTTGGGCGCATAACTTGTGGAATTGTTTTTTGTCATTTTTATCCATGATAATCTTGAAAGGGGTAGCGGAAGGCCCATTTTCGTTTTTTAAATGTTTCGTACGATTTTTTTTCGCAAAGTTGTTTTTTTTTTGTTAAAAAAGACAAATTTTGGCAAATGCAACGTAACTTAAGAACTGTAGGGTTGAAGACGAAATGTCATAGATGTAAAAAGTTGCATAAATTTATACTGGATCGCCTGGAATTTTTAAAGAATTTTCCTTCGAGATTTTTGTGTGGGCTCTTCGCTCGAAACTCTGATAGGCCCTCCGCACGATACGCGCGGTCGTTGTCCCAGCTGTTACCCGGTCATGTCACATCTGAAAAAAAAAATCAGATCATTCGCGAGTAGTGTCTTTACAATGTAGCGTAGCGGTTTTTTTTTCGTCCATTAAAAAAATTATGGTGAGCCGAAGAAAAAAATGTGTATTTTTCACCGAATTTATGGCTCACCATAATTTTTTTAATGGTCGAAACAAAACCCGCTACGCTACACTGTAGCGACACTACTCACGAATGAGTTGATTTTTTTTCAGATGTGACATAACCCGGTAACAGCTGGGACAACGATCGCGAATTTGCGCGATTTTGAAAGAAAATTTATTAACGTTATTCTTAAAACCCTTTCTGACGTGTAAAAAATAAAAATAAAAATAAAAATAGCCTAAAGGTCTTCTCAAGAAAAATACTTGAAAAATCGATCTTTTTGGGCCTCCCGACTGTATAGAACCCCTTAAGGGGGTAAACACGTTTAGGCGAGGAAAAAATTGCTCATTGTCATGATTTTTTTTTAAGGAAATATTTCTTCCCTCCTCTTGAGACTTAGGGAATGTTTCATTTCTACTTTTGGCTATTGGATGGCATTTTTTGTATTCGTCTTTGGAAATGGTATAGCACGGTCCTGTAAATTGCATTTTCAAGTGTGGCGTGATGTATAGCCAAAAAAGTAATCGACTGATTCTGATGAAATTTGGTATAAATCTTTCTAACCTTATTGTCTCAAATATGACCCTAAATGTTTTTGAAAATTAAAAAAAGTCTTTTTTATTGCAAAATGTAGCTATTCTTTTTCGGGAAAATTCAATTTTTTTGTTTCAAAGCGTACCATTTTATCTATTTTCAACATTTTGCACTCTTGCTTGGTTCATATTCGTTGTATGAGTGCTTCAAAGATCAATCATCAATCTTATCCTCGCCTGAAGGAATCGCCCCCCTTAAATATCACGGAAATTCCATTTTTGCCATTTTTACTCGATTCTGCGTGTGTCTTTTCGATCAATTCGATCGATTCGTCACTCATTTCCCACTAAGTGTACCGAGTTTTCTTTGCATCATTATTTCGGGGCCTCTCCGAGAGCGAGATGTATTGATATTCTTTTCTTTGTCAGCCAGATATTTTATGCACAATTTTACCGGAAATTTTTGCGTTTAAAGTCGGTCTATAAGTATATTTTGTTTTTGAAAATCTTTACCTTGCCGATATCTCGATAAGCTCGCAAAATATTTACTAGCTTACGATACTTTCCGACATTAAAAAAAATGTATGAATACGAAAAAAAAAATTCTCAGAACACGAGCTTTTATCGAAAAATCCAAGCGTACCTTTCTTTGAGCAATTATTTCTTTTGCGATTATTTATCTGAATAATTTGGTAATTGATGTCCGCCGTTTGTTCCGCCGGTAAAATAATTTTTCTTTTTGCATCGATCTACAAACGTCTCGTAAGTTTTTTTTTCCCAAGAATAAAACATTATATAAATATATAATATTTTATTGAAAGATTTAAACACAAATATTTCAATGAAATATGCCGTCAACTTTTGGATGTATATAGCACAACAGTCGACGGCCTTATCGCGTTTCGAGAAATTCGTAGATAGTTCGTGATGGCTTTTTTCTATTAGAAATCTTGTTGCTTCATTCATCCATCGCAGTTCTGAATTTACAGGACTCACTTTCTCAAAATTCGTAGACTGTAACGAACGATATCAAATATATAGATTTCAAATTTCACACTTACATAGGAACATATGTGTTCAATGTGTTTTAAAACATAAGTATTCTTAGATTTGTGAAAAAAAATATATTGCTGAACGAACTGAAAAATATTGTTAACGATTATATTGTTGATGAACGTCGTGGTCAAAAATGAAACTTTGTTTCATAATTCTTTGTTTTCAGATGCTCTATAATATGCTCTGATCAATTCATTTATAAAAATAAACACATGAAGAGAATTTGCTGAATTTGCTGAGGTTGGAGGGATTCAGTTGAGTCAAATGACGATTTATTCATTTTTTTCATTCATGCGAGGTACAGATTTATTCTGTATATGCTAATTTTTTAAAATATATAATTAAAGGGGCAAAATTATGCATGTAAATATTTTTTTTACGTAAATTAGAAAAACTTTTGTTTCACTACCAACTTGAAAAAGTATGACATTAACGATGATTATTATTTTTTTTAAACTACGATAACGAATGTTTTATATAATTCACAATGAAATTTTGAGTAATTTATAATTATGCCTCTTCATATTTATGTCACTAGATTATTATCCCATGCTTTACGGTGGGCAAGATGAGAATGATTTTTTCTAAATGTTTACAAAGGTTCAGTTTGCGTTAATCCGTTGTTATAAATGGTTTATCTTGGTGCTAAATAACAAAAAAAATTACACAACCTTTAATGTGAAGGTCTTGCTCATCTAACCGCACGTTAAATTACATACATCAAACTATTTTTTATCATTGGTGTTTGGTGGTGAAAAAATTTCAAAAAATTCGTGAAGACTTCGTATAGTCTAAACAATAACATGTATTTTTTATTAAATTTAACCTTGGATTGTGGCTAACGCTTCAACCTTCTTAAATCAACAAAAACGTTTATCCAGCGTCCGTTCAGCTGTAACATCGTTGGCTTGCAATGAAAATAATGTTTTTGCATTGCCCTTATTCTTCTGCCGTCCTTTGCGATTTCAGAATATGGAATTCACTGAAACGCTCTTTATCGGCGATCTACAACCTAATTCTGCCAAAAAGATTTTGCATAATAATAAAATAGACTAAAAAAGGAAGGAAGGGAAAAGGACCACCATCAGATTTCAATGAATTTGTCTGTACATATGCATGTGTGTGTGTTAGAGCGAGATAGGGAGGAGAGAGATGCGTAAGGTTGATAGAACAATTTAAACTCACACGGCTATTCGTGACTTTAGTAATCGTATCGTATTTTTTAAAGTTCCACGTAACGATTTACCCTAAACGTGAATAACGATTCGACCCAGTTACCTGTACTCTATTCGCACAGACGTTCGAACGCCTTCAGCCCCTGGTCGCAGACATACGGGGCTCTGAAAAATGTTTGTTCGCGTGTGCGGCATGCGTGTACGTTTGTAAATGCTCTTGTACAAGTGTACCATACACTATCGACACTATCATTTGCTCCACTCGACTTCCAATACTTCGAATATTGGTGCTGCACCCTTTCCTAGGTGCAGTCGCGCCAAGCTCTACTGATGTGTGCATACGGAAAAAAAAAGAGAGAAAAAAGGGATGACCTCGGTTCACTGACCCGATCCCGGTCGTCTGGATCAGTAGAGAAGATAATAAAATTGAAAATATCGTTGGTAAAAATGACCGAAGCTTATTTGTCGATATGGAACCAATATGGAAAAATTATATGAAAATTCTGCCTTTCCTACACCTTCTCCTGAAGCAAATATCGATAAGATTCCGTGCCCTAATTGCCCGAGGAAACTTTCCAGGCTGTTCTCTTTCATGGAGAACAACTTTACTAAATAAAGTACGTGAAGTGTACATTGCAATACTGTGCATATCTCACTGCAAGCGCGATATTTAATCTCGGTTATACCGAAATACCAGGAGGCCACTTATTTCCAATTGCTAATAGTAAAACAGTAAGCTCGTACACGTCGATTGGTGAGACGCTTGCATGAATGACTGAACAGGACTCCATTAGCAAAATTCGAAACAAAAGAGGAGTGAAGGTAGCAAGCGGCAACTTTAGTACTCGAGCACTTGTCATTGGACGAGTAAGTATTTGTGGGTCGTCACGTCCAGAAATATAGGTACCAATTAATTCGAAAATGCGAGCAAGAGCATTCCCGGGCATTCCCTACTTTGTGTCCGGCCCTGACCAGACTTACCCTGTCTGATTCATCTAACCGGGCCCTCCCACGGAACAACCCGTGCAGAAATTTTGACCGGGATACCCTATGTCCGATCAAATCCCGATCAGGATTTGTCATGGATTCCCCAAAACCGGTATCCCGGTTAGAATCCAACTTGCATCAGTATCGGCATATGTACGACGACGATGGCATCATTTTGAAAATTTTGGCGTCATGTGTATTTTCTGTTTTACTATGGCATTCCTATCTATAGATAGGAATTTCTGTCTATAGATTCCTATCTATAAAATTCCTATCTATATATAGGAATTACATAGTAATACCGAAAATACACGTGATGCCAAAATTTTCAAAATTATGCCATCGTCGTCGTACATATTCCGATACTGATGCAAGTTGGATTCTAACCGGGATACCGGTTTTGGGGAATAAGTCTCTGTTTATACCCACCGACATGTCGGTGGATATAAACATGTATTTAAGACAAATTAAAATCAAATTCACAATGATTAGATTAAAATTTACACCAACCGTGAATTCTTACGTATTTCGAGAGAAAACATTTCGTCGAGGCAAAGAAATTTTTGCAAAAAAAGTTGTGAGTTTCAAATATTACATTATAAATATGAAAAAAATCACAAAATGAGTTGCGAATTTCCTCAAGTTGAAGAAAACAAAAATCGAATTCACGACAGTTATATTAAAATTTACAGCACAAGTGTAAACGTATTTTGAGAGAAAACATTGTGTTGAGGCAAAGAAATGTTCGCACAAAAAGTTATGTGCAAAAATGTCTTTGCCTCGAGGCAATGTTTTCTCTCAAAATACGTACGAACTCACTTTTGGCGCAAATTTTAATCTAATCATTTTGAATTTGATTTTAATTTGTCTTCAATACGAAAAAATTCACAACTAATTTTGTGAATTTTTTGTATTTATAATTTCTTGTCAATACATTTGCATTCACAGATTTTGATGTGAATTTTTTTAAATTCACATCAAAATCTCGCGATGAGCGCGATCTGCCATTTGAATCTTTGACACATTTTTTTTTATTGATAGTTTAATGCACCAAAACTTTATAAATGTTATTTATTTTTATAATAAATTTAACATGTCATAATTCCATTTTTGACATTTTATTTCAGCCTGTATTCATCCGTGATCCTTCCCAGATTCCTCAATGATTCCATGGGGAATCTATTTAGAGTCATTAAAGGATCCGGTTCTGGATCCCTAATGGAATCCAGTTTACGGATCTTACATTTAGTCTTCGAATCTGATCCGATATCGGACTAGATCCCGACTGGGAGCCCGGGATACAAGTCAGAATCCAGCTGTGTCCCTGCCAAAATTTCTGCACGGGAAACCAGGAAAATCGCAAAATCGTTGTTTTACGACTTACCCTCTATGTTTGGAAATTACAATCTTTCTGCCGAAATACGTTGCGAGCAAGTAAATCTTCACGTGATGTCTAGAACATTGACATGTTCTGAAAAGTGGAGCCTGTTTTGAATAACTGAAGAAAAGCTACTTTGCTTTTCACCTCATGAAAGATATTTATAATTGATTGGGCTCAAACTAATACGTCTGTTGTAATTCTATTAACCCTGAGTATGTACACTGGGTCTCTGAAGGAACAGCCGAAGCTTGAAACTCAAATTTTCCTCTCATGAATGGAGGGCGGGCTTTGGCTACCTCCCTGAAAAAAAATCTAAGTAGCAGTGGGGACTAATGGCCCAAGGGACGCCCGGGTCTGGGCGTTTATTTACAAACGCCAACCAAGTCACGTCCGTTCCCTAAAAGGGTCAGTGTACACACGGCGTCAGCATTTTCGAAGGTAAGTGAATGCAGTTTCTTTGCTTTTCTCGTGGTTTTTCAGTTTTTTCATGGCTAAAATTAATGTTTTATGGAGAGGGTAGGGGTTTCAGCGTGAAAAAAAAACACTTTTTTACGATTTTTTCATCTATATGGATAGAATAAATTTATTGAAACCTTTTGTACATTGTTAAGTGTCATTTCAAGAATATTCCGTGAAATTTGTACGCGAAAATATCCACAAACTAGGTAGAAAATATCCACTACCCTCCCCTTATGTAATTTGATGCTGTTTCGGCTATTGTTTACGGACTTTTATCTCAAAAACAAAACTTTTTTGTATTTTTGGCTTACAAGTCCGTTATTTTTCCAGATTTTGTATAAAATAAAGTTTTTCTATATTATTTCTTGCTTTCATTACTTTCTTGCTTTTTCGGGTTTTTTTTATTAGTTCATGCTTTTCACTGAAATAAGGTTTTTGTTCTAACAGTTTTTGAAAACGGGCGAAAGAAGTACCTCTCAGGTTATGTACAATTCACGTGACCGTCGCCCTAACGTGTTTTACGATGAAGAAAGTTCGAACGAAGCCGATAGAGAAGAAGTTCATAAAGAAAACGAAAAACAATGTATTCTCGTGCATCGTGCGAAACGCCGGTTTGCGATGATCATCGAACGCACTTTTGTCACAATTGCGCACTGTAAATTCCTTTTATGTCACTAATTATTATTAATATTTCATAATTTTTGTATTTGCAACAATAACAACTCATTTTGTGCCAGATAATTACCGTTCCGTTTATTATGACATGCCTGAATCCGTAAAATATTCCCCACCTTCAGGCTCTTAAATAATTCAACTTTTTGGAGCCCACACCAAAGGCACACTGAGAGCTTTCTTTTGAAAGCTCTCAGTCTAAGCTACAAAAGCCTATAACCGGTTTTTTAAAAATATTTGTTTATTGTAGAGTAACGAATTTTTCAACAAAATTCCATTTTTTCCCACTTTTTCCACTTGTCGCCATGTTGGAAAGTATCAATGTTCTGGCCGGGAAGACATTACCTGAATGTATTTCGCCAACAATCCACCAGATGGCTACAAGCGAAGTGCTTTGCGTAAGCAAGGTACAATCGTACGAGGATAAAAGTTCGTCCTGTGAGTTGTGCCACGTACAAAAGTGCTATGCTTACAGCGTGCACTTACGCTTATGATTTCACGATATTTGTGAAAAGACCCTTTGCACTCTACGCTTTTTCGCTCGGATAGTGATCTGTATATGTTTTTCCGTCTCTTTGCCTATCAGGAAATGGGAGCAAGCGTATGTGTACACTCATATACTCTACCTTAGCAAGTAGACAACCAACAAACAATATGTTGTTGAAATACTAAATCGAATACACTCCCGATTTTACCTCCTCAAGGGTTCCAAAAACGCTAAAACGTCATTTTTCATTTCCTCGTTTGTTCCTGGTTATTTCCCGATCTATTCCCTACGACTTTCCTGGTCATTTACCGCCTGTTCTCCGGCCCGTTCCTGATCAGTTCCCCAGAAAGGGAACGGCGGATAGGGATCTAGCCTTAGACTCGTTACATTGCGAACCTGTTTTAGGGTGGAAGGCCCGACCGGGGCCTGATATTATCTAGGGAAGGCGGATCAGGAGCAGTAGGTTTTCCCGACTCAAATATCTACACGGGTAGCGTGTGGGTAGAGGCTGCGTTACATGATGCACGCTGGTCTATTTGTCGCCATGATGGTCGTTTAGACTTAGATGTTCAAAGAGCACGAAATGGCTCTTGAAGGTCTACTGGCTTGTATGTTTTTAAATCTCCTTGAGATGGTTCTTCGAGCCAATAAGCTGGATGCCAGCGCGTTTTGACGGTCTCCGAGTCTCGTCTCGTAGCAAGTAAATAGGTTTCGGGCTATTTTTTTAACCATGCCAATCTCAAGATCTTTGTGTAAGTTGACGTTAGTGATATACCGCGAGACATTTGCTATGACTCTCAGACTTTTCAATTGGAATCGTTGCAAAATCTCGATGGTAGAGTTGCTGGCCGTTCCCCAAAGTTGGATGCCGTAGGTCCAGATTGGCATTAGTGTCGTTTTGTATAATAGGATTTTGTTGTTCAGGGATAACTTTGACCTCTTTCCTATGAGCCAGTGCATTTTCCAGCCGCTGATCTAGTCATTTTCTTTTGTGTTTGATGTGGCTCGCCCAAGTTAGCCTACGATCCAGGTTCATGCCTTAGTACTTGGCTTCTTTAGCTCGTGGAAGAGGTTGGCCATTTAGTTTTACGGTTGGGCAGTCCTTTCTCTTCATAGTGAAGCCGATGTGGATGGATTTGGTTTCGCTAGCCTTGATGAGTCCAAGCGGAGATGTAGACATTTATTGGTAAATTCCTGTGCTACATAACTAATATTATGAATGCAAAAGATTGGATGTATGTTTGGATGTTTGTTGCTCAATCACGCCGAAACGGTTGAATAGATTTGGATGAAATTTGAAACGCAGGTAGAGTAGTATATATGCCCTGGATACTCTACCTGCGTTTAGGACTAAATTAGCATATTATTAGGACTACTACTAAGCAACTATTAGGACTAAATTACGCATACTACGTATAATTATTCAACTAATACAAATAACGTCAATTGTGAAAAATAAAATAACAAACGAGCGGATGCAAAAAAGTTTACCTCCGCGCTCGATAGATGGCGTTGGGCTCAAATCAGATCGCGCTATGGTTTCGTTATACGGTTCTATCGAGATATAATTCTCGTGCGATGATAACATGAATCATACTGCGATCATTAATCCGTATATTTTAAAGTATTTCGGGCGCTTAAGTTCTTTGAAGTCAATTTAAGTTTGAAACGCGCTATAACTTTGCACAAACGCGTTTACCTTAGCGCTGCTGTTCGGCGACCACCTTACGATACAAATAAGGGGTTAACTGCCGTTTGAAAGTCATTGTTTTTGTCGGTTATCTGTCTAAAATACTGTTTTCATACGAAATCGCTATTGTTTTATGGAGTTCAATTTGTTTTCGGTTTTGGACTTGTCGTTTTTATCAAATAGCGATTTAATACGAATTATCTGTTGTTTTTGGAACTTTTATTTGCTCGAGTTTTAAGAATTTTCCGTACTTGAATCATGCGATGTTGTCTACAGAACTATATTGCAAAGCCATATAGTTCTGTAGATAACAATGACATTGTATGATACCGGAGTTGAAAGTTGGCACTTTTATACAACTATTTCATGGATTACCAACACTTACCTCGGTCAGTCGGTCTACCATTGTACTTGAGAAATATGACACTCTTCCTTCTTGCTTTCTTCCTTACTTTTTTCTCTCTTTGTTTATATTCTCTCTGGTGTGTATATATTAGACTGATTCAAAAAAAAAATTTCCTTCTGGATTCTCGTGCTATTGTTGGGCACTGATAAAACAAAATTTCTCTAAAAAGATGGGCGCGGTCACTCAATTTTTAGAGGTGGCTATCTCGACTTTTTTTAACGAACGTATTGCATTTAAGCATAGTCATGGCTTCGGATTACGGATAAAAATCACATCCAGCAGCTTTTTCGTAACAAAAATAAACTCTAACAATTTGAAAAGGGTGCAATATTCACAATTCAAATCCAGGTAGATCAATAATGGCGTCTATACTACTCTCGTTATTCATGTAGATTTATTTATACGCATTAACATTTTGCACTTTTTACGAAAAATTAAATTATAAGCTTTTATTCATAAATCGTATATTTACATTTTCAAAATGCTACGCTTATATTATCTTCAAACTCATTTACATTTCTTCCCAGCCATTCTCAAGTTCGTTAACATTTTGGGCAGAAAGAAAACGTGCAACGTTGAACAGTTTGTCCAAATCTCTCTTAAATTTACGCTCCTTCGATATTTGTGACGGCAAATTCTTTTTAACTCGATTTTTTAAAAGTTGTTTCTAGACTAGATGGAGTTTTATTGATTTCAAGATTGCGTTATTCAATCGACGCGTTGGAATTTCAGCACATTTCCATTGTTCGAAAATTTCTTTCATCGTTTCGTGTGCACTTCGACGTATGGTCAGTTTTTCTCTGTTATGTTTGTAAAAGAACAAACTCAAAACTTTTCCGATTTTTATCCGTAATCCGAAGCCATGACTATGTTTAAATGCAATACGTTCGTTAAAAAAAATTCAAATACAAAAAAGTCGAGATAGCCACCTCTAAAAATTGAGTGACCGCGCCCATCTTTTTAGAGAAATTTTGTTTTATCAGTGCCCAACAATAGCACGAGAATCCAGAAAAAAAATTTTTTTTTGAATCAGTCTAGTATATATATATATATATATTAAAAAAGTATTTCCTGTCCGACCCACACAATCAATCATTTGTGTTTAAAAATGTTGAAGACTGTTCTAAAAAAAGCCAAATGTGTTTAAAATCTCTATATCTATCTAATATTGGTTTTCAGCACATTTGGCTATTTTGCGAACGGACATTAACATTTACATTAACATTTTTTGAAAAACAAATCGTTGATTTTGCGGGCCGGGCAGGAAATGCCATCTGAAACATTCGATAACATTTTTCGTAGGGTGTTTTTGAGAAGGTTAGGCTTTATATGCTGTTGAGGATGTGAACAAGTGGGTACTATGAGGCCGGCCCTTGCAGTGGAATGTCTTCGAAATCCTTTCCTCATAGAAATATATGTATAGTTGTACATTTGTTTTTCATCCTTTGCATGTGTTGCGCGAAACGGGAAACTCGTAGGTCGTGACATTTGCCCTTTCGTTGTACTGTGCCGTCCTCTTTCTTTTCCAGCACGTTTAAATATATATATATATATATATATATATCGATAGTGTAAATAGCCGAGCGAGGGGAAACCGGTTTTCCGCAGATCGTCGAGATATATCTCCATAATGGTATACCAGTTTCCACAGACCACGCAAATACGACATGCCTGCAAACAAAAGACCGTACCGCAAGTCGATTTACGTGTTAAATCGTGCGAGGTAAGTCCCTTTGTGTATAAGCGGTGTTACACTTGCGGTGTGTATGTGTGTGTGCATATGTGCACGTGTGTGTATATACATGGAGCTTTCGAGCCTGAAGCCTGGACGATGAAGGTCTCGTTGCCGCGAGCTTCACATCTACGACATAATAATAGGTACGTTCAGCCGGTTAGACTACATATGGAATCGTTCAAGAGCCAAAGCCTTTTATCACGAGGTGGGGTCAACCCCGTACGTAGTTATGTACGAAAATTCGCTGACAGTAATCAGCGATCGTTTTCTGAGCGGTGACACTATTGTTGATGGGTGTGCATAAGCTTGTAATTTCAAAGATGCGATTTTTTATTGCATAGTTTTATAGTCCAGGTTTTTAACTTTAATGTGCAAGGAACATTTTGTAAAAATTTCCCAAATCAACCGAGTTCTGGGGACTTTTGCGAAGGGTCAGATCGCTTACTGCGCGGCGGTAAACTGCTCAGCTGGAGTTGACCTTTTTTCGGAACTATGTTTTAAAAAACGGTGTAAGTCGTATGCCAAAATGGATTCGTCCGATTCACTTCAAAATCGGACAGAGTATAGATTATAACATTTGCTATATCCATATAGGAAGGGTTTTCTATGTGTTTATTCACTTCTTAATAACAAACGATCAAATTTGATTTTGTGGTAGCAAAATCGAACGTTTTTTACGACAGCTTGGCATTATCGTAATTTTCACAATTCGATAAAAATATCATACAAGTGTTTCAAAATTATGCTGAAAGTACCATTTTCCATTTTTGATAGAACATTGAAGTTCGCATCGTTGGAATGCAAGGAAAATGATTCTATTTTAACTTCTGGAATTTCCTTTAGCAGATCCGAGCTACGAAAATCACGCAAACATTTTGCAAAATCGTTATTCAACGCTGTACAAACAGAATCTGCTAAATTTAATTTTGGACAACAATGACAAAAATTAATCAAAAAGAATCTTCGTTGCACTCAAACGATGCAAACTTTAACCCCATTTTTTAATTCCAAATCAGCCTAGTTGTCAGAACCACCTACACCGATTGCCAAGCAGCAACGGCAGGCAATTTGTTCAAATAATAATAATTCCATTGTATATCAATATTTTTCCTTAAAAAAAAACTCAAACTTAGAAATAATATGAATTGATTGTGGGTAAAAACCCGACCTCGTCGTTCCAATATTCTCATCAGAAATGATATTCGAGCTTGATCTGTTTTTTGGGCCCCAAGCACGACGTCGAAACTTGCATCGTTGGAACGCAACGAATATATTTTTTTTTTTATTGCATAAACTTTGGCCGATTTCGGCTGTGAAAATCAGTCAATGTTTTTACCTATTCTTATTAAAGATTTAGAACCTCAATTTACAAAAAAGGCGTTGGATAATGATAAAAACGAAGAAATAAAAAATAAACCGTCGGTTTCTAACGATGCAAACTTCAGGGTCATTCCCAATCTAATGCAGACCCGTTAATTATAAGAAGTATCATTTTTGTGCTTTACCACCGAAAGACTTGCCCTTTGTGTTTGATCTTAACGATGATGATTTAATGTAAAAACAAAGGGAAGCAAAATACACGATTGTGCCGTTCGATGTACAAACAGCTACAATTTATTCCAGATGCGTGCGTACGTACATACATGTGTGTGTGTGTATATATATATATATATATTTATATATATATACACACACACACACACACACACACACACACACACACACACACACACACACATACGTACACACATGCGCGTATACATAAACACCTGCAAGCCTTTGCTCGATGGTCGAGAACTCGTTGCCGTACAATGGCACGGCTAGCCTATTTGTTGTCGAGTTCAACGCCGAGCGAAGTGAGGGTGAAGCACAAAGAATATGTAGGCTTCAGTGTGTGGTGTACGATCGAACATGTCCTTCAATATACAGAGTCCACAGCTGTGTGACATTTTGCTTCCCCTTCTCGCTCTGTCTTTCTCTGTCTCTCTCTCCCTCTCTGTATCTTTATACCTCGCTATCTTTCCCGCCCTATCTACAAGCCCCGCTCTCTTTCTCTTTCATTACCTGCGTTTTGCACCTTTGGGTTGCACCAGACTGTTGAACTCTATTCAGGCTGAGAGCACTACTCTTCGTTTCCCCGTTTGGCTTTTTGACCCACAGACCTTCTTTGTTAATGTCTTGAACGAGACTCACCCCATAGAAGTATGCCAATATGCAATCGAGGGCAAGGGCCGAACTCGTGCCGATACAGATACATACATACCCACGCAAACACTATATCACTATATCATCGATTCGCTGTGCAGCAGCATTCCGCAAAACAAATTCGTATACTTTTTTTTTCACGTTGCTTGATTCACACACATTGCATATTTCTACTTGACATGTACGCGTACTCGAACGAAGTATCAGACTTTTTTACGGCCTGTGGCACCGGTGTGGACGCGTGTTCGTCACGACCCACTTTGTCCATAAAAGTTTATCGTACCGTCTTACCCAAGGAACCGCGAACCTGACTGCGACGGACTAAAATTTCGAGAAACGAGGAATATTATCGAAATGCGCCTGTACAATAGGATCGCCAAGTGTTTGAAGGTATGTAGAAAGAGTAATTATGTGGCCCGCTTTGTTATTCGCGCAATGCAAACTAGTCTTCCTATTTGTCGCTCTACAATCTTGCTTGATGTTAGTATTGAAAAGTTGGGCTGCTGTTCCAGAAATGGAAATTTCAAAGCACGTTGAAAGATCCTGCGAAAGAGCAATAGTAAAATTTTAACTTTGACAATAGGTCTGATCCAACGATGAATACTATTCGTCATCTAAGTATTGGTATGCAGGTATTTATGTACAGTATTTCATACACTATTCTATTAGCTATCTCCATGCAAAAATGCCTCTAACATATAGAGCTTGTCGTGAATGTCGCGCAATATATAAGGCGCAGAGGGGAGTCGTCGAACCGAAGTAGTCAAGCCGCTTAGCGATCAGACCGCAATAAAAGAGACGAGGCGGTAAAATATTATTCCCGCAGCGTATGCTGAACCATTGCTGTCACTGGAACCACATGTGGGCTGTTTTTCATGACGTATGGTTTGATACATCAATTTATACGGGGGCGGAGATCGATACGCTCGAGTTGAAGATATGCCTGGCCAAACTCGGGCTCTCTCCACTTAAGGAGGTACGGTGATGACCCTGCTAGTAAACTTAGAGTCTATTTCACGCCGCAATACCGCCACGTTTTAGATATATGTATATGGCCTATTTTTCGCGAAATATTTTTTAAGTATTGAATTTCGAGTTTCCTATTATTTTTATAATATGGAAACACCCTTAATAATCTACTACTCGACTTCAGTAGTACGCCATATCGTTGACGTTTAGCATCGTCGCATTTTCGGTGGCTGTCATCGGTTCAACGCGCCCGGCTTATTATTTTTTGAAGCCGGTTAACATGGAGAATGAAATTACTGTGGAAGTTTATCGAGGAGTAACGGGATTGTACCTGAAGTCTATATTTCATCGATTGTTATGTTATTTTTCCCTTTCCCAATCTTTACAATATTTGCAGGTATAAAAAGGAACGTTTATTTTATATGACGGTTCTACCATGCTGAATTAATATATAGATGCATTGTATAGATACATGTCGCCAGAAAAATTGAGATGCCTTTGCTGTCCGTCGAAGAACTTCAAGTAAATATCGACGAAAGGCCCTTTATAATCCATTAAAAAATGTACGGTTTCGCACAATCATATTTTTAATTCGCGTTGAAAATATCCGATAGACGAATCAAATTTGCGCGGGTATCCAGCGTTGCCACACGTCGAGCAAGATGGCTGCTGTAACGTCACGAGAAGTCTCGCTCTCCGAAAACTTCGGTTTTTGCGACTTTATTTCTAAATTTATTGCTTATTTCTGCGGTGAGCTTTCCAGTTTAAGGTGCCTCATCGATCACAAGGATTCAACGAACGCAACCATCAGTTTTTTTACGTGCTTCTTGTACATTTCGATCATGGCAGTAGAATCGAACTGCTAGTAAGGATTAATGAATGGCAATGGCAAAAAATAAACAGCAATAATAGGTTAAAATGAAATAACGAATAATTAATTGAAGAGGAAAGTATTATTGGGTTGCACGCGATGTGATTGGAGCAAGGCCAACAACAAACATCGCAATATTATTTTTCTGGTGATTCAACTATATCCCATCACAGCCACGGACCCGAGTGGAAAACGTAACTAATTGCCGCCTGGCCACAAGCTAATAAAGTAATGTTTCGAATCGCCATTCGCTAGCCGTCTTAGCGATTGATTACCCAGCCTTGTAACGCTTTGGTCCTCTAGTGACTGAATACAGCAAATTAGATGGCGACTAGATAAAAAGAAATATCCCATAGCTGTATTATATTTCTGACCTAGCAATGACCTAGTTTTTTCAGCCAGCGACTGGGAACGAAAAATTCGGTGGCGATTAGATGAAAACAAATTTACGGCTATATATTTATATTTTCGTGTTTTTTTTTTGCACATTATTTACATCATTGGACCCTTTTACGATATTCTTCGTTGTTCAATAACTAGGGTTATGATATTTGCGCTGTAAATATATTAATGGTTCAATTTCAAATTATCTCAGACAAACGCTTACGCCGTAACGTGGTTTCGATCCCGCGACCTCTGGGTGATGAGTTGTGACGTTGTCCACTGAGCCAGTTCTACTTGTTTAATTTCTGAATTTTCTTATCGTCTACATATGTTACACTTTACAATGTCAGATTATTGGAAAAAGGGTGGATTAACAAATGTAAATAACATTATCGGATCAATGACTCAATTGCGTTCGTATTGAGAGCGATAATCTTATAGAATTACATAACCTTAAATTGTATTTGTCCGATCATTTATTCCGGCTAATGCGGCCGCAGTTGGGAAGTGTTTGCTCGGTCATCCCGAGATACCGACTTGAGGATTTTATTCATTCGCAACGTCATCTGTAACTCAAGTTGCTTAACCAACCATGAGCCAGTCGCCCGATAGAACTACACGTATTCACATAACCACACTTAGTAATTTGTGACCAAGATCAGCTGGGCAGTGACTAGCCAAGGGGTGTACAGCCGCAGTTTGCTGGCTAGGTCATAGCGAGATACCTACTTGAGAATTTTCGCATTCACAACGCCATCTGTAACTCAAGTTTCTTAGCCAGCCATGAGCCAATCGCTCGATAGAACTACACGAAGTCACATAACCGCACATTATCATTCGTGACCAAGCTCGGCTGGGCAGTGACTAGCCAAGGGATGCACAGCCGTATAGCTGGCGGGGTCATGACGAGATACCTACTTGAGAATGCTTGCATTCGCAACGCCATCTGTAACTCAAGTTACTTAGCTAGCCATGAGCCAATCGCTCGATGAAACTGCATGTAATCACACAACCACTCTTTGTAATTTGTGACCAAGATCGACTGGGCACTGACTAACCAAGGGGCGCATAGCCGCAGTTAGTGTTGGCTAGATCATGGCGTCATGCGCACTTGAGAATTTGTTTCTTTTGCAAAGCTATCTAAAACTCAAGTTAGCCAGCCAGCCAAGAGTCATTCTCTCGATGGAACTACACGTAGTCACATAACCTCACTTTGTCATTTGTGACCAAGATCAGCTGGGCAGTGACTAGACAAGGGCTGGATAACCAAACATTCACAATATTAGTAGCTCATAGCGAGCCAACCATTGGTCAGTGCGTATGAGCTCTATTGGGCGAGCCAGTTACTAGGTCGTAACTCAGACAGGCTAGAACAATTTTTACTCGGGGAGCGATATAGACCGAAAAATATTTGACGAGGCATCGCGCGTTTGAGTTTGAACGATATCTGCCTAAAACACGACTGCATCTACTCAGCATCTGTCCCAACACACTTTGCGTCGAACTGTGGCAAACCGATAATGCGATGATAAAGTTTGTATCGTTGGAATGCAACGAAAAATCTCCTTTATTTTTTAATTTCTACGTTTTCATTACTATCTAAACCTTTTTTTCCAAGTTTAGGTTATGGAACCCTGACAAACATGTTCAAAAGTGTTCCACTGATTTTTGTAGCCTAATTTTGTAGCCTAATGAGCCGAAAGACATATCGGGTAATACGAATTTCTTTTTGGTCGATTTACGCTGTTAAAATCACTCGTTGACTAATCTGCATCCTCGTTAGACATTCAGGACTTTAAATTAATGCATAAAAATTGTTTGAATGATTACAAAGTAGAGAAAAAAATACCGTTGCATATCAACGATGAAAATTTCAACGTCATTATATGTGTACGTAGCGCCTGCATGAATTACGTACTACCAAAGCCAAGAAAACGTAACTTCATATTTTTTAATTCGGTCTTTTAGCGTTTGGCGACTATTTTCTTAAAACTTAATTCCACTAAAACGTAGTTTCCATTACAGAACAAGTAGACTCACTGTAATTTTTATCTCATTTATTTATAATTATCAGCTGTTATGTTGCATAACGATAAATTATTTCGTTGGGGCGATTATAACAGAAAGTAAGTTGAGGTAACAGGTAGCATCCATCGATGTAGGCTGCTATTGGTTGTACGTGATTAAATGTTTTATTTTTGTACCGTTTTTTAAGTCGTCGATTCGTTGCCGAAGGTCTGGCGGTTTGTATTTCTTTACCCTACGTGAGATGCAATTTCTGTCGAGTAGCTGCGTTGCTAGTTGGTTCGGGAGTTGGTCGATACGCGTTTCGTAGCTAGTGCTTAGTTTTTTGGCTGTGCTTCTGACTGTGTCAATTCCGAGGTCTTTGTGGATGGTGGCGTTGGAGATGTACCAGGGTGCATTCGTTATCGTTCTGAGCGTTTTGGATCGAAATCTTTGTAGGATTTCAATATTGGAGTTGCTGGCACTTCCCCAGAGTTGGATTGCATATGCCCAAATTGGTTTGAGTACGGTTTTGTGTACCATGAGCTTGTTATACAACGATAGCTTAGATTTCTTGCCTATTAGCCAGTAACTTTTTTCCTTTAGTTCAAGTTCTTTTCTTTGATTTTTTATATGGCTTGCCCGGGTTAATCTTTTATCAAGATGTCAAGAGATCTTTTATCAAAAATGAACGATAAATGTGAACCTAGAGATACGTCTCGAACAACAATGTGGCCTGTAGTGCCATGAGTAGAAAAATCTTTGCCTTTTTCGATGAACCTGAAAGCCAACGAAGCGGGTAAAATGGACGTTATTCCTGCTCGCAGAAAGATCGGCACTTTTCCAAAAATCATGAAGCATGGAAAGTATGAAGACATTTTGTGAGCAAGAATATCCGTTATTAGATAGCGCGAGTCTCCGAGTGCTTGCGAAATAACAATCTCGTATTTCCGGGGCTTCGACGAGAATCTCGAGGGCACATGATCACGTGGTTAATTGCAAATACAAGTAGACGTATCGGTGCGAGTATAAATTGCGAATGAACGAGTCTGAAGCACGGGAAGGTTGTTCAGTGTGGCACCGATGTTCTCAACGAGCAGGATGAGAAGAGTGAAGGAGAAAGAAGAGACGTACGAGTGACGAGAGTGTGCAGAGAACCGGACAAAGTTCACTAATGAAGCTCGGCACAACCCCGGGGTGCTCAGGGATGGTGGGTGAGGTGGTTCGTAAAGACGCGCTGGTGCAAACAACCGCGGGCCTCTGACGATTGTGAATTTTTGCCTGGCGCAGCACGGTTCAATTATACGGGACACGATAGTGCGCGGGCATGAAATTGCAACCCAACTCTTTCTGAATCGAACAATATTTTCCTACCGCACAAACCAAGACTTCAAAGTCCACAAGCACGACAAATGGAGATTTGAGGAGGTTGGAGCGATTCAGTTGAGTCAAATGACGGTTTATTAATTTTTTTTTTTCAATGAACCTCAAAAGAAATGCATACGAGGTACAGATTTATTCTGCACATGGTAATTTTTTTAAATATATAATTAAAGGACAAAATTATGCAGTTTAATATTTTTATTACGCAAAGTAGAAAAACCTTTGTGTTACTACCAACTTGAAAAAGTATAACATTATCGATGATTATTATGAAAAAAACTTCGTCAACGAATGTTTTACACAATTCACAATGAAATTTTGAGTAATTTACAATTATGCCTATACGAATTTACGTCACGAGATGATTGGCCTATGGTTTACGATGGGCAAAATGAGGATTTTTTTCTGAATGTTTACAAAGGTTCAGTTTGCGTTAATCCGTTGTTAGAAATGGTTTATCTTGGTGCTAAATAACAAAAAAAAATACATAACCTTTAGTGTGAAAGTCTTGCCCATCTAACCGCACGTTAAATTACATACATTAAACTATTTTTTATCTCTGGTGTTTGGTGGTGAAAGCATTTCAAAAAATTCGTAAAGACAGTATAGTCTAAACAATAACATGTATTGTTTTATTAAATTTAACCTCGGATTGTCGCTAACGCTCCAACCTCCTTAAATACAGAAAAACAGTCGGAATATACTTCAGTAATAAATGATCCGTTTGGAAATGTTGAACCCTGAAAAATGGCTGGCCGAAAGTCGGGGATGGACGAAATATTTTTTTAAAAATTATAAATAATAACCGCGTGATTGACAAAAGGAATATCGTTCTTTTCCATCACGCTAAAAAAATATAGGAATGGATCTCGAACGTATCCTAGGGGGTGACGACGCTATGGTGACGTTACAAAAATCAGTGGAAATTTGGGATATTGATAAGTAATGAACGAAATCCTTTTGAAAATATATTAATATTAATAACTGCGTGATTAAGAAAAGGCATTCTGCTTTTTTGAATTAAGCTAAAAAATATTGAGAGTACAAATGAGTCAACGCCGGTTTTTAAATTTAAAAAAATCGCTAGCCACTACTTTTTCCCATCTTTCTGGCAGCATATGGATACCGCGTCGGAATAACGCTTCATCTTTTGAGGCTATCCACAAATCGACCCAATTTTTGGTATCTTCGTATGATGTGAAGTGCTGCTCAGACAGGCCGTGCGTCATCGATCGAAATAAATGATAGTCAGAGGGAGCAATGTCCGCTGAGTACGGCGGGTGGGGTAAAACTTCCCAATTGAGTGTTTCCAAGTAGGTTTTGACCTATGCCTGGCAAGCAGCGTTTCACATGTGCAAGATTGGCGTTCAACGTTTCTCGGCTTCAGTTCATGTGGAACCCAATATCCTTGCTTTTGAATGATTCCCAATGATTTTAAACGATGCGAAATTGCTTGTTGAGTCACTCCTAATGTAAGTGCAAGTTCTTTTTGTGTTTGGCACCCATCTTCCGCCAATAATGCTTCCAATTCCGCGTCTTCGTACACTTTCGGCCTTCCGCTACGTTCTTTGTCTTCACTGTCAAACTCACCGTTCTAAACTTTTGAAACCACTCACGACAACTTCTCTCACTTGAAGCAGCCTCACCATATGCTTCTCAAATCAATCAATGCGCCTCAGCTGCAGATTTGTTCAAATTAAAAAAGTAAATCGAAATTTCCCGCAAGGGACACTTATTCGGGTCAAAACTCGAGATTTTCGCACTATAAAAATTATGTGATGCTGATACAAACATCGCTAATATTTCAAGATTATGGTCTCGCCAGATGTCCAAACTTACGATATGACGTTTTACATTTGACAATTTCAACCATAACCTCCTGGGGGGCGAGGCATCTTTTGTCAAACGGCGGAGATTTTCGGGTGCTAAATGTAAAGAAAACTCACTTCGTTTCTGTTAAATCATTAGTATACATATGGAAAAAATGTTGGCAAAATTTTGCAAAAATATATATAATTAGCAATATTATTTAGCATGCACTCGAGGGGTCGGACCAAATACCTGATTACCTAATTCCGCCCATCCGATTATTGGTGTAGAATAAAAGCGATATCAGCTTACGAATAATTGGCCATCGTATACAGCCTCGTTTTTTTGTCAACTTTGTTCGACAAAGGGAAAAAAATTGACGTATTTCGTTGCACGATCTTTGGCGAAAAATTCCCATTATTATCTTCATTTTGTTGAATATTGTTGCTTAAAAAAATAAACATATTTCGTTGTGTTCAACAATGCGAGCTTCAAGATCACCATTGTATGCCCTTGCGGCGAAAAATCCCTTTAGAATCTTCAAAAAATTAATTTTTTTTACATATTTCGAAAGTATGATACCCAAAGAATATACTGACCAAAGGAAAACTCGAAATATTGAATATTTGCGGAGTTATCGCATGTAGTCTAGAGCGCGAGGACAGCATACGGTCAGGTAACGAGTCACATGTTGAAACTTTAAAGGCGATTATCTCGAAACTACTTTTCAAAAACTGCTCGTGTTGTAGCTCAAAAAGTTATCGACCGATTTGGATGAAATTTTGGGAGGTTACTCTCAATAATATTGTCGGAAGGATATACCTAAAGTTTGAAAGGTAGCGTATAAGTAAATCAATTTTTTGGGGTCAAATGTGTCGAAAAAATGGTCGAAAATTCGAACTTTGGAGTAAAAAGGCTCCCAAGTTTTCAATTTTGCACTTTTTCGTCATTTTTTAGGTATATTCTTCCCCTTAATATGTCAGTAAACAAATGACACTTATTGAATCTTTTTCAGATCAACAGAAAAAGAGTATCAACTGCAGCACTTTTCGATGTCGCGAAAAACAGGCGCCCGAAGACCCTTAATAAAGCCACCATTTTGTTGGTAATCCCAATTTTTTTAAAAACTTGACAGTTATAATAAACTCATGTCCAAATTTGAAAATGATCAGATTATTTTATCCCCTCTAAAAAATTTCCGAAAAATACCTATTTTTCACGCTCTTAAAGGGATTTCTCGCCTTAAACTCCCAAGTGATAATATGTCTTAAACATGCTAAAGGTATTCCATAGAAAAATTCAAGTACCCAACCCGGTCCAGCCATTTTTTCAAGAAGTGCCAAAAACTTATCACGGATTCCTTTACCACCGGACTCGCGGGTCATTTCGGCTCAACATCTATTGAGGAAACGTTCAAGCTCCGTTATTCCTATTCGTAGGAATTTCGAGACGACAAGCCGCTAGGACGTTTAGGATAATGCGAGCAGAGCGTCGGGGATGAGACCGCGGTATATTGTATGGTCGTCTCGGTGCGACCATCGAACACTTAGCGATCGATT